>VZRO01003998.1:0-100459 GCA_013397915.1 Daphoenositta chrysoptera | reverse complement strand
TTTTTTTTTTTTTTAATTTGCTAGAGTAGCAAATGTTCTCATTTTCTCACAGGATTTATTCATCTCACAATATCACTTCCCAAGTGACTTTTCCCCCGTGCTCCACCCAGGTGATCCCTGCTGTGGATGCCTCTCCTTCTCCTGGCCTTTCAGGATGACAGGCTGGTTCTTGGCAGGAGCTGTTCCTGCTTGCCCCAGAATGGAAGAATGACAGGCTGAAATAGTGACTCATGGAGAAAATATCTTTCAAGTACAGGAAATGAGGAGACAAAATATCAATCTTTTCCAATCATATTTGTCAAGAGCTCTATGAATGAGAGGGGGATGATAAACTTTCAGGTATTTCTAATTTGAAAAATACCTGTAGGACTTGCTCCAAGCAGATTGATTTTTTTTTTTTAGTTAAGATTCTCAGGAAGCTATAAAACACAGCAAAGTGATGGCAATAAGATCCCACCAGTTTCTTAAATAGATGAAAGGATGCTTCAAAGTCTATTTGTTTAGTCAGCCTCTCTTTTCATCTTTGTTAATTGCTGAGAAGGATGAAGTAGCATTAGTATGCACAGCTTGTGAATTATAATCTTTGAAAGCAATCTTTTTTTTTTTTTTTAAGGATAGGTGTTAACCTTAATTCTGCTTTCCCACAGGTGCAGCACGTGTGTTTGCTGACATACTTATAAATTTATTGCCATAATAATAATAAAAAAAAAGACAAAGCAAATGGATGGGTTTGGAAATTGTTTTATTAACTGAGAGGTCCTATTTTCAGACATCCATATCCTTTTTTTGTTTTTTGTTTAAGTCTCTTGTAATAACATATATAATCTTGAAAATTAGGAATGGCATTAGAGTTCATGTAATAGTTCATTTGGAAACAATCTTAATATTAAGTTGTCCAATCCTTGTACTACTTTCTACTCTACTATTTGCAGTAATAAATGAAAAAGCTGTCTTTGGTAATACAATTCAACTTTTGAGTTTCACATGCATATCTAAGCGATCTAGTGTCTCATCTTCCAAGTTTATTCATGACAGTCCTAATCTCTAAATTGAGACTGAGAGGAAAGCTTTTATATATATAAAAACATATATGTGTGTGTGTTTATGTATAACAGAATGTGCTATGTCTGCATCACAGGATGTTGTTACCCAACAGCATCATATCCATTCTGCCCACATTGTTATAATGCTATTTCTAGTGTCTAAAGGAAAAATAATTTGTGAACTCAGGCTTGGTCATCTTCAGCAATTGGAATGCCATATGGCAGGTGACTAGTTTATCACTGCAATGTTTTTGAACTCAATATCAGATAGCCAGTAAAAAAAAAATTGGTGTGAAATTTGCAGTTGGAAATGTGTCAGAGTTGGCTTCTTAAAAGTTGTGTTTGACAAGTGCCTTTCCAATCTATGGAAGAATTTCTCTAGCCTGGGTACAGCTCAGAATGAGCTTGTTAGCAGCTGGTGTGTTTCAGTGTGCTCCCCCCACCAGTTTGGAAGCATCAGGGTGGCATTATCAAAACAGAGAAAATCCTAAAAAGAAAATAAAATATGGAGGGGGAGAATGAACTGGGTTGTCATTACACACACAACTTTCTCGACCCCACTGAACCAAAAGCTGCCTGGAGCTGTAACGTTCTGCACGTGTCGAGGGCGTATCAGTTTGGCTCTGGTACAAATAACATCTAAACCAGCAGAACCGTGGTGGGGGGAGGATTTTGCTCTCTGGCAAGCTGTTTTTTTGGCTTTGAGAGCCTTCCAAATACTTTTTTAAAGTGTCAATTAACCTTTGGTAGGTAGATTAGCAGGCATGTGGGATTCTTCTCCACCAAGGCTGTAGTAGCTTTTCCCCCTCTGTTCCTGAAGACTCATATTATTGTGCACAGATCTTTTCCTTTCATCTGGTGGCCCCTCAAGAGCTCTTAACTGTGCCTGTTTCCACCTTCCTTTGTACAGTGCCTGCCTTCCCAGGTTTTTTGCTGCATACAGAAGAGCCAGTTTATAAAGATATAGAGCCCAGTGACTATAAAGGAGCTCTCTCTGTCAGTTTGTCATGCTTTAAAGGATTGTGGGCACCCTGAAGGGAAGATTAGTGGAGGATTGTCCAAATTGTCAAGGTTCTGAATTCTCTTTTAGCAACCATTTTCTTGCATCAGCTTAGAAAAGAAAAAGTCTGTTTATCAGGGGAAGGTAGTGAACGAGCAGGAATGGTGACATTCCCTCTGTTTAAGGCACTGATCACAGGCCATGTGCAGCCCAGTTTCTCAGTTCCAGATCTAACTATCTGGGCCAGACCATTGAGACCTAAAGCATGAACTTTGAGCATTTTGTTCTTACCCAGAACCTTTAGTCAAGGAACCTAAATATTCAATATATCTTTCACAGGGCTGCCTGCTCTAGCTTTGATAAAATATACAGAGTATCTCTTTGTCTTTCATCGGAGACACCTTATTTTGTACTCCTGCTGTAAATTACTTTCTTTCTCTTGGTATTCCAAATTAATATCTGTTAAGTTTCTGTTTTCATCACTGTTCTGATTGTTCCCCCCCCCATCCCCTGCAGCACAGTGGTGCTGGGGTGTGCCAAGGTGTAAAATTCCTCTTGGTTAAGGAAAGTCACTGATCAAATATGAAGGGAAAGGGCCAGGTCTCACTGCCACACACTACACATATGGTCAGCATGTGTACCATGAGTGCAGTGCTTTTGGGACATGTCAGCTCAGCCCATTCCCGTGAATAATCTGTCCAGCACAGGCACAGTAAATCCACTGCTCCTGGACAGGCTCAGGTGCACTGTGTGGGCTGTGTGCAGGGGATCTGCCTGTACACCGCAGACATGGCTGAGCTTTCCAGCAGACCCTTGTGTATGCCAGATTACCAAAAGTCCCAACCAAATGTCAAACTCAGGTTTTATTGGCTCAAAATTTTCCCTTGGGAAAGCTGGCTCTGTGACAGAAAGGAGGTGAAGTATTGCTCATGGCTGTGAGGGGTGGTCTTTGGTGCTCTTGTTTTGCAAATGTGAAGCACAGATAAAGAAGAGCAAAACTGCAAATTGGAGGAGTTTGATAGGAATTAATGATTCTAAAGAGTGGATCCTAGAAAAAATAGTTAATTGCTGAATTGCAGGACGTTATTACAAAGGTGGGGGCTTATAAGGTCAGTACTGAAAAGTCACTGTCCTGGTAAGAGTTCTCTGAGCCGACACCTCTGCGCTTGTGCCCAGCACAGCTCCTACATCTCCCGTTCAAATTGCTGATTTATTTCAAGCATCATTGCTTGTTGCATTGTAGGCAAGAGGAGTGTAACCCAATTTACTCCTCACGGTTGTTGTAACAGGGAAGTTAGTGATGCATAAACCTGGCTTTGGCCACCTGTGCAGGCAGGAGTGGCTTTTTGTCTCCCTGATCCCCTGATGGGATCAGCAGGGAGAGCTTAGGCTTCTTCCCATTGCACTTCCACCATGGTCATGCTTGCCTTGAGTAAACTGGTGTGAGCCTATTCCCAGCCTGACCTGGAAGAAGTTCAGGTAAAACATACAGCATTGGTATGTGTGATGCCTGGAAGAAGTAAAAAAGGATTTGTGAAGTATTTGTGAAGAAACTTGGGCCAACAAGCTGAGCAGCCATAGGCCCTGCATTCAGAGCCAAGAATAAAGTTGATGAGTCTTTTATATACTTCCAGCAGCTTCAGTATTATCTCAGGTGCATTTAACAGTACAGCTGTAATTTACGGTGAGGAGAAAATTCAGCCAAACAACCTGTTTTGTGCTTAATCTATTCAGGCTTTATTCCTCCCGGAAGTTATCTGATGTTACTTTATGTACTTGCTGCCTGTGGGAGATGGTACCTCTGGGAATGTATTTCTGGGTCACTGGATATTGCAAGGATGCACATGATTAGAGAGAGAACCAGCTACGTGTCTACAGTATCACTTGTTCCCAGTCTCAGCAGGTAATAAATAGTGTCACAAAGCACAGCAATAGTCGATATACCTACTAAACCATCTGTTCAGAACTGCTCAAATGGACTTGCTTAAGCAATTATCCCCCAGGGGCTGTTTATATGTTAGAGTATCTGCGTATCCTTTGGATCCTTAACCTTTAGTCGGGTCCACAAAGCGATGCCTTGATTTATTTTCTTTGTGTGGTCTTGACCTTCTCCTGGCAGATTTAACATTACCCCTCTCAAGAATGTAGCTAATGCTAGAAATGAATTTCTGCACTTCCCAACTGCTGGTTTTATGTGTGAGTTTTTGTAATCTCTGCTATTGAGCTATCAAATTCAGGCCTAATAATCCACTGAGGCTGGACAGGATTCATGCAGTATAAGAACTGCAGTTTGGGATAATACTATTCCAAATATGCTAGCTGTCCTGCCTTTTCATTTTCTATGCCATTGCCTTTTTTCTCTCAAATCCTGAAAAGCTATAGAGACTGTGTTCTTAGCAAATAAACTTTCTCTTTAGTAGCTTTCACTCCCTCTGTTTGAAACTGAGGGAAGAAATCTTATAGACTGGAATAAGACACAGCAAAAATAAAGTGGATTGTTTTATTGTCTCCTATTAAATAAATACTGCAACTTTCAGGGGGTAAATTTAGCTGGACTGGCAGTACCCAAATGCCCCACGTTTCTAATGGGAATGCATCACATACTGCAGCTGTATTAGGTGGGCATAATGAAAAGTGGCCTGTGAGTGTGTGCTCCTGGCAGCCTCAGAAAGAGGACACTGTGGCTTGGGAGAGGCATGAAGAATGGGTTCGTTTCCCTGCTTTAGAAGTGCTGATCCCTACGGTTCCCAGCTGAAGTGAATGCTGGCAGGGCTGTGTGGGAGCTGTGCCCCACTGCTGTCAGTGCTGCTCCTGCTCTTGGGGTAAAAAACAGTGGTTTAGTCCCTCCACTGGGTGCTTCAACTTTTCACCCAAGTAGCGAGGCAAAGGAAGATCGTGCTGTCAGTAAGATGACCTGACATATCTTATCTCTGTGTGTTTGCAAATAAGTTAAAACTGTTTCGTGTATATTTTAAATGAGCCCCGTGATTTATTTTGTAGGCTCTCAACTTGCTTTGTGGCTTCAACTTTTGAATCACAGTAAAGGTTTGATAGCCTTTAAAAACGTATCTATGGGCTGCTTGGAAAAACGGAATCAGTCGTGACATCCGTAAAACAGTCAGGACTTTAATGGGCAATCCCTCATGCAAAACACTTTGTGCCTTTCAGCAAAGAACTAAGTACATTTTAACGGGTATATAAAAAGAGAGGTTATAAAAGGTCTGATGGTGTGTCCTTCTGTGTTCATGAGGAATTTTCTAGTCCTGGGCCTGTGCTGCTGCAGGCAAATCCGAGGTCCTGCCCTGCAGTGGGTATGTCCCAGGGCTGCATGCTCTGCTCTGGGGAGATGTTTCTAATAATATTTGCCCTGATTTTTGACTATGAAATGAAGGCTAATGGTATTCTGGCCTCTACTCTTTTATCTGCAATAAAAGGCACAGCTCTCGTGTTACCTGCTGGGGTCTGCCGTGGTTGCAGAAGACAGCACCCAGCTTCCGGAATTTTTAAAATATAAGTGTTTTCTAACAATATAGAGAGAGCTATGAATCACGAGCTGCTGTTCACTTCAGGCTTGCTCATGGAAAAGGGGGTGGCTTAGCACTGGTAGTGGTGGCAGCTACCCCATTGCTTGGTTCCTGGTTACCAGCTGTGGTTTAACAAAGAATATCTCTATTCCCTAGCAGGATGTTTTCTTCTCTGTTTTTCTTGCCCTGTTCTCCAGGAGAGTCTCTTGTATGCCAAGGCAGAAAAAGATGGTGTAACTCTTGCTTTGTTGCACAGAAACTTCACAGGATTACAGTCTAATAAGAAAGTGTATTTATTATGGCATCTTTTTCATCAGTGGATGTCAGAGGAATGCACAAAGAAGGTCAACACCATTATCTCTTTTGTAGATGGAGGAACTGTCTCTCTGGTTACTGTAAGCAGGGAAGCTGTCTCGCCATACAGACGTTGCCTGGAACCTGCTCTGTAGCCCATAACTGAATTTAAACTTGCATGAGAATTTATTCTTTTCAATTGCACCTTTGGAGACCATTTGACCTTTTTAAAGGATTATTTCTCCAACAGTAAATATGAAATATTATTGCAGAGATTGCCGCATCCCTTTTATTAATTACTTTTGATCTGTATTATTTGAAATGAATGTCGTTTAATTAAGCTGCTCAAATTTTTAAAATTGGCAGTATTTTCCTCCCAGTCATAGTCATAGTAGCCAATGCTCAGAGTAAGTACTGCAGTGAGGGCTGTGTGTGTCCACTCTTTTCTTTCTCAACACAAAAATTTGCTTTGAAGAAAGGTAAGGATTAATTTTTCAGATTTATTTGAGCTCTAAATGTCCAGCAGCCTCGGTGGAGAAACTTTGTGGGACAGACAAATGATGGGAAATTGCACACCAGGCTACTCTCTGCCCATCAAGTCATGCTGAAACATGAGGCTGATATGCTCCAAGCAGCTGGAGTGTTTCGGCTTTCAACCGGTGATTTTTACACATGACTTACTTAAAAACTGATGGCTTGTTTAGGGTTGGCTTAAGACAAAGCAATTTAAATAAAGAGCTGGAGATGAGTAAGATTAAAAGTGCAATTCAATATAGATTTGGGTGTCAGGGTCAGCAATATTTAGCATTTAAAGGACAAGTTTTGGAAGGAAAATTAACTTTCCTGCTTCAGGATCCAACCTATTCTTTGTTCCAAAGGTGGGACTCCCCTCAGTAGCTGCATGAGCTTACTTTTGCCTGGCTTACACTTTCTCTTCTTGAAAACCTGCCTTTGACTTTGGGAGAAAAAAATAGAAATCTGGAGAAAACGCTTGCTTGTCTGGTTCTTTCTGTGCTTGTTTGGGTGTTTGTGGAGGGAAGAGAAAGAAAAATGCTTGTAAATGTAAAATACAAAGTCAGTGGCTCTGCTCTTGGCCTTTGTAGCTTCATTCACCATCTGAAAAAGGATATTTCTATTTTTTTCCAGGCATAGTAAACATAGCAGTATGTTAATGCATCTCTTTCTATACACAGCTGGGGAAGATACGTGTCCCCTCTCTGGAGGAGTAGCCAGAGTAAGGGAATCTCAAGGACTAAGTCCCCTCTCATTGTGAGGAGGAAGCAGAGGCAGGCAGGAGCAGGGAATAAATCCAGGAACTGACTCAGGCTTTCTGTGTGCTGGTAAGGGATTCAAACCATGAATGATTTACACTCATTAAGTTTTGAATTTCAATCCAAATCTCAGCAAATTTTATGCTGCATTTCTCCCTTGCACATTTAAGATAAACTATCAGTCTGGAACAGCAAGATCTCTTCTGTCTGCTCCCACCCTCTGCAGGAGCCTTCACAGAGCTGATCCTTGGCAAAACATCTCTGTCACTAGCAGTGCTGTTTGTGTCTCGGGTTCCTGTTGCCTGCCTGTCTGCTGCCCCTTCGCCCCAGGAACCACCTGAGAGCAGCTTTGATTTGAAGAGTGACCGTGAAGGAGCCTTGAGGAGGGTTGGGTACCTCGGTGAGGAAAGTGCTGTGTGGTGTAGGAGACTGCTGCCTCTCCAGGCTGGCAGCCCTTTCCACAGGTTAGCAAGCATCTCCCACTCGTGCTCCCAGGGAGTCTGCCAGATTAGATATTTCTGTCCTGGCATATCTCTAAAATCATAATGACTTTTATTTAGCATTAATGTGGATGCCTTGAACATTTCGATGGGACTTCCACTGTCAAGTCAGCATTAAAGTGCCATTAAAGCAAAGTGTTACTGTAAGAAGCAGAACCTGCCAAACATTTCTCAGAAGAGCACAGTGCTTTACAAGATGGGTAAGCGCTCACTCCTCTCCATTTTCATGTGAAAGTCAGTGATAAGTCTTTTTATTGATTGGACAAAACAATAGAGGAGAGACGTGTGAGAACTGTTGGCAAGACTTTTTATGACAAGTGGCAGATCAGTGGATATTAATTTGCTCTTCATTGCACTGCAGTGTCCAAGATGAATCTTCATTGGTATTCAGGAGAACATGATGTGATACTGCACAGGAATACAGGGCACTTCCTATATGAAATTGCCAAGTAGTTCAGACTGAAATGGTGACTCCTGGCTATAAAACTACGTTGCAAAACTCTTCTAACAACATTTAAGTGCACTGTATTTGATATTTTCATGCAGTATTGACTATATCTTTATTCTAAATTCCCTTTGAAAAGCAACATTAACAGTGAGGCACAAGTTGTACTGAAAGCTCAGGGGTTAGGCTCCTATGTCACTTATGTGACTTCAGAAAGTTTTAGCTGAAAAGATCAAAATGACCAAAGAGGGCTCAGGTTTCCGTAGGAATCTTCTGTATTCTGCATCACAGAACCTTATCCTGCAAAAGCAGTGTAATAAATCCTAAGATCACTTTACAGCCCTCCTCCACTCTGTGCAGACGATTTACAGCAGAAGTGGCCAAGCGATAAAGACAGGAAAAAGTAAGGAATAACATCAGCGAGATCGTGAAGTTGACTGAATAAATAAATCCTGCTCTCTTTGTTTGCAATCCTCATTTTGCAAGCTTTGAGGTTTAGTCAGGCAACACTTTCCAGCCTTCCTCTGCATTGTTTTAAAATAGAATATCCCACCCCATACCAATCCTATGAAATATGTGACAAGAGCATGGGCTGACAGCAAACAAGATGTAGAATTTTAAGAAAAAGTGTTTAGGTGGAAAAAATTGGGATTTGTTAAAATTATTTACTCTCAGTAAGAGACAGGAAACAATAAGATTTCTTAATTTGAAACTGGAAATCTGAGAGAGGTTAGCTGCACAGAGACCTCTGACTGACCTAAGTGAGGTGCTCTTGCAGAAGCTGAGACTGCTCTGCCCAGGTCAGGCTGTGAGCCTGAGCTCTGGATCTCCCTCATTCTGGCTTTTGGTTAATTTGGTCAACTGGTGTTTCTCTTTTCTGTTGGGGAAAAGGTTTGAAAAGACTCTGTTAAATCTGGTTGTGAGAAGGGAGTGTTTTGAAGTCTTAGTTTTGTGAGAGAGGAAATCCCTTTCCTCCCTACCTGTGAGTGCCTGATGTGCTTGCTCTCTGCTGAGCAGATACTTTGGGAGGGTTGGAATGGGAATGTCAGACAAAAGAGCCTCTCGTGTTTTTGATAGCCCTGGAAACTTCACGTTTCCTACCCTAGGAAGAGTACTAAACAGGGTTCTTTTTTCATGCCACTACAGCATTCCCAAGGAAGATTAATGATTGGATTATGTTCTTAGGCATTATAAATCAGAGCTAATGGCAGAGATAGGTTGATGGCTTGAAGTAAGTGGAAAAATAAATTGGTCAATGCGACGGCCTAGGGCTGAGAAGACATAAATATAAAATTTACACTCCCCTAACCCTACCCCCAAAGAAGGCGTCAGACCTTCAATTCTTAAAACATCACTTAAACAAACAGGAAAAAAGTCTGTTATACATGATCTTTGCTCCAGTGATGGGAAGGTTGAAATCTGGGACAATACAGAACCTGTGTGAAGCTTTTGAAAAAGTGTAATTTCTGTGTTTCCTGAGAAATAGAGAGGTATGTAACATGAAGCATTAATTTTGAAAGAGCCTTAGGTTTTTTCAAGGGAAACATCAGAAGATATAAAAAAATCTTTCTCAATATCAGATTAGAATGAAACATTTTTTTAAAAAAGAAAATCTTATATTCAGTCTCATGGGGTTGGACTGTGAGAGTTGAATACCTCTATTTGGCCTCGATAATTGTTCTTTTATCCTTTGTGCAGTGTTGGTATGTTTTCACCCACAGCCTGCTGCCTGTGTCCCTGTCGTCTCACCTGCCAGCTACCCTGACTCAGTTCTCAGCTTTGTGCTCCTTTATGACTCAATCACAGACTGTAAAATCTCTGCTGAGGCCATGATTCATCACCTGAATGCACTCCCTTTAAAATAAAGTATCTTTTTGTGATAGAAAAAAGATAAAAAAATGACTTTTCAAAGTAATTCCAGAGGCATTTTCAGTCTAGATATCCTTCCTTTTCATGTTTTTATTCCATTTAAAGCTATATAACAGCCTTCAAAAATATAAAGAATATGTAAACTGCTAACGATTATATAAGATGCAAAATAATACTCCCAGAAGTAAAAAAAGAAAAAAAAAAAGAAAAAAAAGAAAAAAATCCAAGTGGTTGTTGGCACCAGTCTGTTTTGCTGTTCAATGTCACACCATTTCTGATCTCATTTATATTGACGTGTGTTATAGCAACATCTCTGAAGGGAATTGAGCTATTCTGAGGAGCAATTGCCACAGGTGAGATGAGAGTTAGGATGTTGGTACAGACAGGAATGTGTTTTATTTGCCTCATCTGTAATGGAAGGTGGGCTCACTCTGCTCCTCTGCTCTGTTGGATGCTTTTAGAAGAATCTACTCTTTTGTTAGTGCTTGTGAATGAGAGTCTTGGTTTTATTGGGAGAAACATGATCTCCCTGCTAATAAATACAGATGGCAGAAGACAGCTCCTTTGCTCCAGAGCAGTTTTCTTTTGGGGAATGCAGATCCCTGATGAATTAGTACAGTTTAAACATGAATGAGAAAAAAAATGGTGATAGCCCTTCATTTGATGAACCCTATTGTTTCTCTCCTGGTGCTACTCTAGGGATGGTTTCCTTCCAGCCAGCTGACAAAACCTGTGCAGATAATAAGATTTTTAACATGTTTACCCCCATGAGGTATTCTGTGGGTTTTGTACAGCCTTGCTTTTGACCAGTGAGGAGGTCAGTTAGTAATGACCCCATGAGCATCGTGAATCATCTGAGACACTTCATGGGGATGAACCTTCTGGAACACAGGAGAGAGAAGCTGGCTTTTCCAGCTGAGATGGTTCTAACCCTTTCAACGTGGACCAAAGCTGGGAGCCAGCCACCTGTAACCTTTGCTGTGCACTTCCAGTGCAATGCAGGAGCTGCTGGGCACAGGGATGCAGAGCTGGCCTGCTTTACTCCTGCCTCTTTGGACAGTCATCTTCCTCACTTCCATTGTCTAAATGTATTGCATGGCTCAGCTCAAAGGCAATTCCTAAAATAATGCTTGTGGTAATGCTGGATTGAAAATATCTCTGTGTGTGGGAGGGGTAATTGTACAAAAAGGAGCAGGGAGTACAGACACAGGTTTTTCTGATTCACAAAAATTGCTTTTCTGAATATCCCAGTGAAGATTACCTGTGGTGGTGCTGTTCTTTGATTTCTTCAGCTGAGGAAGCTGCTTGTGGGTTGAATGAGAAAGGTGAGCTCAGTGTAGGAAGGAGGGAGAGAGAGGAAATTCTGTTTGTGAAGCTTAAACCAGTGCATGCTTTCTCCTGCTCCAGTGTATTGCATATCTTCAGTAACTGGGGGCTTTATTGCCCTGTTAATGCCTGGAGCTTCAGGTACATCCCAGAGCTGCATTGAGTCCAGTCATCTGTGCACCCCTTTGGAAAACCGGCAGCATTTTCACAGTGGCCCCTTTGGCTTTAATGGGACTTTCAGTGAAATAAACTTACATAAATAGTCTAACATTTTTGTGGGTTTTCTGTTGGTTTGGTTTTTTTTTTCTTTTTGGGAAAGTAGTTTAAGGACAGTGACCTAAAGAGGTTGGAGTTTCTCTTCAAGCACTGAGTCTGTGGTAAATAATTCATGTAACATGAGGAGAATTCCCAGTTCTTTTAAATTGTTCACGCCCTGTGAAATCGGAATGCAGTTACTAAAACTGTCAGAAATTACTAGGTTCAGCACTTGTGTTTCACCTGCTGAGGCTGGCCCTCAAATGTTATGACTTATGAATAGGCTCTAAAAGACACGGCATGGAATTATGATAGCCTTATGCAGACCTAAAGTATTCTATGTGTGTGTGTACACATATATATATACACATATAAATATATATATACAGGTATAATCATTCTAATTCTAAGCGTTCTATGGTTTGGAAAACGATTTTGGTAGGCTTGGGAAATGGGTTCTATTCCCAGCTCTTCTCCATTTCTACGGTGACCCTTGATAAGTCCCTTATACCTCTCGACTTGCCCGTAAAAGGAGGAATGGTGGTTTTGCTTTTCCTCAGGTACTTTGAGATCTAGGATTGAAAAGCCTTTGAGGAGTTTTCCTCCTAGGATTTTAAAATAAGCTTTTTCTTAAACAAAAACAACTGCCTTCATGAAGAACAAATGTTTCTTGATTTTACTGTTCTTTACTCTGACACCCCAGAATAGTATCACAAATATTTTTTTTCTCCAGCAATTCTGTTTGTGTGTTCTGTGTATACATTTGTGTTCACAAACCCATTGCTGGCAGGAGCAGGCTGTTCTGTCTTTGCAGGGATAGCGTGATAGCAAATTGTGCTCCCTTCTGCACACCCTGACCCTGGCAGGCAGCCTGACATTTCGGGGAGGCATGTCCTGACACAGCCCTGCTGAAGTCAAGCAGAGCTGGGACCGTGAACTGCCTGAGAAACTGCCTGAAAATCAGGGTGAACTGACACTTCTGTAAGCTCTTCCTCTGGAGTGGAGCACCTGGAATCAATCTATCTTCCTCTCTCTCTTTCCTTCTTCTCTCCTTCCTCTCTCTCCTTCCTCTTTCTCCTTCCTCTCCCTCCTTCACAGCCATCAGTATTATCAGGGCTGCAGCAGCAGCAAGGGTGATGGGAGTCACATGGCTTGGGACAGGGGGATGTTTCCTGTTTCCCTACTGTTATTAATACCATCACTGTAGAAATTCTATTCTGATCAGCCCTAGTATTTATGTGGAATTAAGCTGACTGTAAGCACCTGGCAGCTGTAATGGAACCACTAACCAGTCATCACTGTGGCACCAGCAGCCTGTTGTGATTGAGAGCGTTTTCCTGATGGCCCTAAAAAGTACTGAGCTGTCCTTATCATCTCGTACTCTTTCCAGGTGCAGTCCTTTAAGAATTAATCTTCCAGGAATTACAGTAGCATTAGAGGGTGGGAATTAAATTACAATATTGATTATGCATATGTATTTATACCCCACACAAATCGAAAGGCAGCTGCAAGGCAACCTGGAGTGAACAGTTTGGCTGGCTGTTTACAAGACTGCTGGGTGGTTGGAATGATTGATTACATTGCAGTAACCTTTCTGTGTTCCAGAGAGCATACACTGTGTACAGAGAAATGACTGTTCCCTTAGGGAGGGCAGAGTTTGTAATGCAAATGTCAAATAATTTTTATATTGAAAACTAAATAAAAGGCCACAACGATTTTTATTAGTAGCTTCTTTAATGAATTCACTGTCCTTTGAACCTAAACAATTCCAGTTTTAAGCACAATCTCCCAAGCTCGTATTTTATAATCTCTGTCAACTTTCTCTTCTAGATTTGGTAGTCTTAAAACTGTCAATTTTGATCCTTATTTGATCTCTATCAGACTAAAAAGCTTCCTTTTTAAGAAAACAAACAAAAGAGGAGAGATAGATCTTTAAAGAGAAATTTATTTTATTTTTGAGCTATTTATTGACTTGAAAACATACAATGGGTTTAGTATTTTACTGCTGGAAAATTGCCAAGGAGAGAATGAACTACAAATTATATAGATTATATATCTCACTGTATAATTAAGACAGCAAACAGTCTACTGGAAAATATTTTATAGCCTACTTTATATAATGGAAAGTTCACAGCAGTCTAACAGAAACCAGCTAATATGTCTCTTAATATGAATTCTACCAGAGATTTAAATTTAGGTTTGAACACCAGTGCTTTACAGTCTATCAGTCTATGTAATGATTACACCTGCCTGCACAGCCTAATTTGGAAACTCTATTATCATTCACAATTAACCTACTAGAAAAACTGAGCAGAGATTTGATGTGGTTTTCTCTGTTTCCTTTGCTGTGCGAGCAGATCTTCTGGTCACTGCCTTGGAACTTGTTCCTTGCTTCTTTTTTGTGACTTGTGATGACCAGTTTATCATGTATTTTGATACTTATTTTTCTGTTCTGTGATGAGGGAGCTGCTGCAAATTTTAGATTAATTAAGATACTATTTAAGGATGGCAGAAAAAAATAAACTCTAGATTTCCATGTATATTCCTTTGTAGCATGTGACACACTTAGAATTTGAGTACAAATATATTCCCACTGAAATAATCAGGAGTGTTAATACAGGCCAGGCTGGATGGAGCTCGGAGCAACCTGGTCTAGTGAAAGGTGTCCCTGCCCATGGCCAGGGGCTCGGAACTGGGTGATCTTTAAGGTCCCTTCCAACCCAAACCATTCTGTGACTCTGCTGGTTTGACTGAGACAAGGATCATTATCTTTCTGTGACGTTTTATTTCAGTGTCCCCATACAGTGCACCAGTTTTCACTTAAATGTGTGTTCCATACTTTCTCTGGAGTTTCTGATCTTTGGTACCCTGAACTTTTATTTTTGCCTCAGGCCTTACCCAAGGAATGTTGTTCTTGTTGCAAGTTTCCGCTCCCTGTTAGTTGTGGGTCTAATTACTCGATATTTCGTGAGTACTATTGATGGAATGAGTTCTGCTTTCTCCTCTCTCTGTGTGAGCTGGTGTTACTGCTAATCCTTTGCAGTGTTAATGAGAACTTGACTTTGTGCAAAACCATAGCCCAGAAAGGGAACCCACAAGAGATATCATTTGTTTTCACTATTTTCTGTTTTATGGCCACATTTTGTGGCAGTCTTCTGCTAGCTTTACTGGAATAATGCAGCATGGAAAGAATGTGGGCTTTAATAAAAAGGGTTAAAGAAACCCTTATGGCCATGTTTCCTGATTCTTGATAGTCACGAGACCTCTTTGCTTTCAATCCATATAGACACACTAATGCATCTTGTATTTGTCAGAACACTGAGATCGCTGGACTTGTTGGCTCCAAAGGTCTAATAAAAGTCTTTATATTAGCTTTAATTGTCAGGAGGGGGAAAAACGGCCCTAACAGACTGAAAAGTGGATTCTGGCTTGGTAGAGCTGGCTCCAGCAAGAGGGCTCTGAATAGAGACTCGGTGTTTCTCCCCTGTCCTCCCAGGCTGGTGCTGGTGCTCCCTTTCCTGCCAGGCAGGTGGGACCAGGTGGTTCAGGCTGGCCAGGAGGAGGAGCAGCACCCCGGTGCAGAGAGGCTGATCCTCACCAGCCCTCTGGGGAAGCTGCCCTGGGTGGGTGCTGGGGGTTCCTAAAGGGAAGTGGTGGAAGTTTCTGCCGTGTGTCCTGAAGGGTGCCTCAGCTGGGTCCATGATCCCGAGAGCTGCCTGCCTTCCCACCGAGCTTTCAAGCAATGTGTTAAAAATAGAGATCCTTCACATACTGTCTGAATTGAGGCAGCTGCTGGAAAACTGACTGCTAAAGAGTTTTGAAGCACTTTGTGACAGTCTGAGGAAAGCTGGCATCCATCCTGACCAGACAGCCAGAAGGGTGGGTGGTGTTACTGTTTCTGACAGGGTCTTTCTAGTAAATATCCTCTGGCCAGCCTGCTGATAACATTGGAAAGCTCTGAATGCGATGCATGAAGTCAATTAAATGTAACATGTCTTTCAGAACTACTCAGAGATTAAATTCTCTTAAATAACACCAATGTTTTGGTTGTGCTACTTCTAAAAACTAATGAGAACTTGAAAAGACAAGGATTAAAAAGAATTATTTGTCTATTGGCAATTCCCAAGGCTAATTTTGCTTCATGAGATGGAAATGTATATACCCAGGAAAGCTTTAATACATATCTATCCTGATAAAGTTATTAAAAAATCAGACTATTAAATCTGTGGCATGGATGGCTGCAGTATTTGAAGTTTCTTGGATCTTCTTCCTTTTCAACCCCACTTGCAAGACTGCTGATACCACTGTCAGGGATCAAAAGGTAGGATGTTTCCTGGCTTGTGGGACCCAGGATAGCCCTGCTGTGTGCACCATTACATGCTTTCTCTGGTGGCCTCTTGCTCTGTTTTTTTGGCAACTCCTCGGTGGCAGCAGGCAGCATTCCTGACAGGAATGGCAGGCTCTCCTCTGGCCACTCAGCATGGGGGATGAGTGGGGTCTTGGAAGTGAGACTTGTGGTTGCTGTAGGAGGCTAAAAAAGAAGGATTGGGACTTGGAAGGCACAAGACTTGTGGTCCTCTTCTACAGGCTAAAATTTCTAGCAGCTCCTTCCACATAATAAATGTGCAGCTGTGTATTCTTAAACTGCACCATGACACTTAGGAAGGGACAGGGATCTAGTGAATTGAACTAAATGCTAGTTACTAGTTATGTATTACCCTGGTTAACTGTAAAGAAATCCTGAGAGAATGGAAAAAGCGTATTCTAGTGCAGAGAGAGAGAGAAAGACAAACGGGGTTCAAGAACTGAATGAAAGTGAAGGAAGATGAATTGGAGATTATAATTAGAAAGCAAAGGAGCAGGCAGGTTTTCCAGCCTCAGTGGGAAAAGATGATTGACCTGAGCAGCAGGAGAAAAGAAGAGGAAATATTGCTGACAGCTAAAATGCAGAAGCTATTACTTGAGACTGACCTCTAAAGGAGAGTGGGGGAGGAATTAAAAAAAGCCCCAGACATGAAATGTGCAGTGCTCATGCCAGAGTCAGGGAATTCAGAGAAAAAACATTTGAAAACTAGAGTACATGAAGCAAAAATGGCTAAGGTTATTACTTACATGTTGTCGCATGTGCTGTGCCAACATATATTTCTAGTGCTTGTATTTCATTCCTCATGCTTATCAGAGTTGTCAAAAAACATTTTACAGTACTTGGTAAAGATGTTAAAGGTGCTATCTAGGGCTTCCTTTCCCCATGCTTGCTGATCGCATTCTTTGCTCAGAAAATTAGTGCAGGAGGAACATTTGTTCAAGAAAAATCTTATTTGGTCATCATTTATTTCATTCCTCCAAAATACCTTTTATAAGGTGCATACACTAAATAATATAGTGTTATGTTTTCTCGAAAATAGAAAGGGTCAGCTCTTCAGCCAGGGTAGATGGGAATCCTGCTGTAAAATCACACTGGGCAGTGTATTTCTTTCCTGAAAAGATGCCTGAAGTGCCCCTGGGAATCCTCAGAGCTCTCTGTAACCTCTGGTTCAGCAGTGTGAAATGGTGTGGGTTTTCTGAAGAGCGAGGCTGAGTGGTTTAACCCACGCCACCGCAGCCCTGTACACGAGGTCAGGGGCTGAGGGCACGCAGCTGCACAGGAGCTGCTCTGCCAGCCCAGGGGCTCGGGGAGACACAGCTGTACCCTGATCCTGGTCGGGTGTTTGCCATGCCCACCACCCTTGCCTTTCTCTCTCTATGGACTGCTGCCCTCTGTACCTAATCTTGACCGTTTTTCAGATATTTTTATTTTATTTTTTCCCCTTCTGGTTATGAAATTTCATTGATAGTTTTCTGTCCTCTTACAAGTTACATATCAAAAGACTCTTCTGCTTATTAATTTTTTCTGGACTTTCTGTTGTTTCATATTGCTTTTAGTCCTATTTATTTTGCCCCTTCCTTTCCTAATCAAGATTTCCCTTACCTGAAAATACATCTCCTATAAACAGAACTGTGCATTGAGGTGTCTCATGAGGCACTTTCCAAAAATCCTAATTATGTGTAACAGTTTTGAATATTGTTAATGATTGCCTTCTGCTATGGAAAATTTGCCTCCTGAAAGACCATGTGAATTGTGTGTAAAATAATTGCTTGTAATACTGAGTTCTTTTTTTCAGATAGCAAATTAGGTTCTAGTAATTAGATCTTGATCACTGACATCTTGGCAATGATGTCATTACCCCCGTTCTCTTATTATTATTCTTTTTTTTAAAGTATGATCAAATTATTTGCATCCATGAAAATGTAGTGGAAATTTATCCCAAGCATGTGTTCATCTAGGTAACAGTCAGACTGTGGAGCACATGGACAATTCAAGAGCATAATGGGCATACTTGCTTCCTCAGGCCATGGTATTTGGAGGCCTAATGATGCAAGAAATCCTACTAGCTGCTTATTAGGCACCAGTATACCTTTAAAAATCAGGCTGCTATTTAGTCATGGCCTGAGATTGGATTTTAGCTTCTTTCCCAAGATAACTCTGCATATTCTCAATACCACAAAATCAGTTGCTCTCTTGCTTTGCTGCCTCTGTGCCACCCCAGCTCTCACACCGTGCCTTATGCCCCAGTACCTTCTGCTGCAGGACACTTTTTCCTTGTGCAAATGGATGGCCTTGACCCCCATCCAGGATTAGTTTTCGCATGGCAGATGCATCATTACAGGTGAATAATGTTGGCTGCATTTAATGTGAGGGGAAAAAAAAAAAGAATTTAATAGGGAGCATGGGACCTCCAACCTCTATGCAGCCCATCCTAGAACTGCTCAGCTGAAGGCTGCTCTGTGAGAATTGCACTGTTATTGCTCCAATATATGAAATTTTCCTAAAACTAAGTAACGAAAATGTAATGCCTCAAAATGACAAAGGCTCTTTTTCCACACTGTAACGAGAGTAGCAGGATGTGGTGTTTATATGCTCACAGCTCTCTCATCTTTCTGCAGAAAACATACAGCACAATCCCTGTGGCTTTTCCCATGGCTCCAGATCAGCAAAGTAGCTCAGTGTGTCCTGAATTTAAAGTGTGGCTCCAGAAGGGCAGCTCATATGCTCAGTGTTACGCAAAGTTTGTGATTACCTTGTTAGGAGGAAGAGAAAAATATTAATCTTGCAAGATTGCAGACACAAATGTATTTTCTTCATGTGCAACCTGTGTGTAAGCAACACTAGACCAAAGCCAGTTCGAACCCCTCCCCTGGAGACCTTATCTTGTGCTGATCTGTTTGCTTTGCAAAGATGCAAGATGGTCTTTTTTTTGTTTTAAATTTTTTTCCCCCTGATAAAAATATTTGAGTTCTGAAGTGAAACTCCAAAGTGAGCAGCTATTTTTTCTTCTTTGTCAAGGACCTGTTTTCTTCTATTTGTCATTAACATTTGTCAGCTGGTAAATTATGCACAGTTTTCTTCTGGCTCTGCTATTTTTTAGCCAGCCGTAATTATGCTAGCTGATTCCCGTGTAGACTTGTTTTCAGCTGCATTGCTTACATGCCTTTTTAATAGACTGTAATTTTTGTTAAGTAAGTTATGTCAGATTAACTACTTCCGATAAGATGCGGTATTATACTTGGGTTTTCTTTTTCTCCCAGCTGGATGCACAGAATATGTCACTGCTGACTTGCTTTCTCCTGCCTCCCTCCAGCTAAATGGCAATATGCCACTGCAGCAAAACTTCTGTTTGAGGATTCATTGGCTTTTTTTGTTGGCTAGTAATGAGGCTTTGAGGTAGCTCGCTGCTCCTGATTAGTGACAGCGTGCACAAAGAAAGGAGTACTGCAAACCAGTCATTAACTCATAGTGAAAGCCTTAGCATTTAACTTCATAAAGATGAGGAAACACTCTGATAAATCCTTTCCATTCAGATTTGGCTGGTTTGGGGTTTTTTTTAGGCGCCTGCCTTGGTTTTGTGGAAATAACCAGTTGAAGTGTTGATGCTCTCCTGTTCTTGCTGAGCCTCCGTCACCTCTGTGCTCCGGCAGTGCCGCTCTGCTCCCACCCGGTCGGTGGTGACATCCTGAGGGCTGGGGCTGGCCGGAGGTGGAGATGGGCTTTGTCACTTGGCTTGTGCCTGTGGCAGCCTGGAGCATCTCCGAGTGCACACAGGGCAGGTTCCAGGGCAGCAGTGCTGGCTGAGGGCTGCCACACCATGTTCTGCCCCACCTCCATCTCCATCTCCTCCTGGCACGGGATGTGCGGGGACACCACGCAGGGCTCCCATCTTTGAATCCAGAGCTCAGGGCTTGTGCACTTGGCTGAATTTCCCTTCCCTAGGCTGGCTGCCACTGCAGGCTGCAGCATCCTGGGGGGCTCCGAGTGTGCTCGCAGCTGTCGAAAGCGGCAAAGCTGTAGACCCAGGAAAGAAATCTCCCGCTATTCCCTTCTTTTGTTTTGCTGCTTGAAGAGAAAATGAAAGGTTGTGTGAATCTTCACAGGTTGAAATAGCGAAGTTTCACAGAACTCTCTGCAAGAGCTTCAGCACAGTTTTTCAGCCTTGCTACAGAGTTCCTTTATCTCGCAGATTTCAGTTTCAGTCACGGTGTTAATAGCTTTACCAGGTTTTGTTGTTCTAATGCAGCACAGTGAATTATATTTCTGGGGTCTCATATGAAAGACGATTAGCTGCTGGAAGCTGTTTATTTGTCTTGCAGTTTCCTTAAAGAAGTAAATAAAATGTGAAAATAATGGTACAGCACATTGCAAATAATAGGCTATTTTCTGCCCTGGTTTCTTGATGGAATGGATGTCATTTATCAAGTGTGAGGATGAGAGAAGTAATATTATAAGTTCTCTTAAATATGATTTGCCACCTGCCTGATTGTTCAGAAGTGTATGCATGCTTAATTAATCTAATTAGTCAATGCATATATAAGAAGCAAATTTACAGGCTCTCTGTCATCTTAAATAAAACATTTTTGTTTTCCTAGGATAAATAATTCATTACAGAGCTGAGTGCTAGTCTGTAAGCCTGGAGAACTGGCTTCTTGTACAACAAAAAAAGGAGAATGATGATGTTTCTTCCTTTTTCCCTTTGGCTTCTCTTCAGTCAGGGATTTCATGGAAGGCAAGAGGAATGTCTACACTGGAGTAACATAAATTTCCTTCCAAAAGATAAGCAGAGAGCCTACTAGCTTGGCCTCCATGAGCATTTTTGTGTGAGAGATTGTGCCTGCTCTGGCACAGAAGCACACTGCAATGTATGCATAATTATCCCTGAAAGTGAAATAATTAACATGCTGAAAACCATGACAGAGTTCACAGAGCTTGGGTTTTCCTGCTTCAGAGGTTGGATCAGTAATTCCATGGACTGAGAGTGTTGTCAAGAGGCCAAGGGCCAGCAGCTGTATCCCTCTGGCAGGGACAGAGCTCCACTGCACACCAGCACAGTGCAGCACAGTCAGATGGGGAACATTTGGGGGCATGGGCAACCTCAGACTTAAAAAGTCACATCATCCTTAGCTGTCAGAGAGAATATCTAAATCAAAGGAGGTCCTGAAGATCAAAGGCAGCAAAATGTTGCAGATTTTGTTTATTGGTATGTCCCAATCTATGCACTTGTCTGCATGCCCAAGGCTTGGCACAACAAGGATGTCCATCACCATGAGATGCTGCCATCAGCAGATGTGTGCCTAATTCTGTGAACTGGAGCTGTTCTTTTGTGCTGATTTCTTTTGGGGCACTCTCTGGGGTTTTTCCTGATATTTGCTATTGGGAGGAATGGGATGGAATTTGGTGTGAAGATTGAAAGAGAATTGACTAGCTGATTTGTGTTTTAAACAGAGTGGAATAAATTAAGCATTTTGGTTTAGGTTTTGAATTTCCTTTTTCTTATTGGCTTTGTAAGTAAAAATACAGAGTTAGTTGAATATATGTTCTTCAATGATAACTGGCAAAGTTTGCTCCCTGAAAACATGTAATGATACTTTCTTCCCTGACTGTCAGGGGTAGTCCAGCTTCCTGGCCTCCAGATCCACAGGAAAGCTCTTGAACCTGATTATGCATTGAAATACACGGTTTGATGTTGCCACGGCTGGTGGAATTATTGGCTTTATCACTGTCTGGAGCTGAAGGAGGCTCGAGGTTGTACCCTAGATGAATTTGTACTGCTGCAGTATTTACCCCTGGTTTCTACAGTTCTCTTCACAACTCCTCGGCAGGTTTGACCACCAAAGCAGAATCTGTGGTGAGAGGATATTTAAAGGCATTTATTTTTCTCAGTTTTCACACACAGGTTGGTGCAGAATTCCTGCAAAGCACATTAGTATGAAGGTGCATAATTGATGCATTAGCACCGTGAAGATTGCTGTGACTCTGGCTAGAAAAAATGAAAGCAGTCTGTTCCCAGGTATCGTGTCCCTGTCCTAGCAATCCTGCTTGATTTAGTAAAGTTTTAAAGGGAGATGATCAGAAAGGTGACTTGTTCCAGGGACTTGCTTCCCGTGCACTGGGGTCAGCCCCGTGGACTCTCTTGTTTGTCTCAGTGTTGGTGGGTGCAAGATGCTCGTGTGTCCTCTCTGTCCAGTGTCACATCACTTACCTGCCTGAGTTCTCTTGGGGAAACCTGCACTTCCCATAACCACTCCAGCCTGTGATGAGACAGCCCATTCGCCAGGCTGCCTGCAGGTTTGGGGCAGAAGTCTGTCTCTGTTTTATGAAGATGTTTTGTCAGCTACTCTTGGTGTCTGCAGAGGTCTCACAAGTCCTGTGTCTGCATGGGCAGTAGTCTTTGGGAACACATCTGTGCCACAGAGGCGCTCAGAGGTGGCAGTGGGCACATTCCTATTTTCTGCTTGGAAGCCAGAGGGGTTGGATTTCAGAGCCGTCAGTATGGCAGCCATGGCTATGAGGCAATCGGGGCTAGGGACGGACTTGACAGCTCTGAGTCAGTCAGCTCCTGGGAAGCACGGGGCAGAGTCTGGGGATTTCAGGATGGATTTCAGGGCGTCAGAGTGATTGCTAACCCAAAATAAATACACGGAAGAGGGCAGAGGGTGCATCGGGCTCTTGAGAGGCAGGACACACAGGTGCTTTTCTCAGTGCTGCCAGGAGGTGCCTCTCTCTACTTGGGATTTATGGCCCCTGAAGGAAATTGCCGTAGCCCTTTCTTGCAGAAACTGCTCAGGCTCGCTCCTTGTTTCTCTCAAAGAGTCATGTTGGTGCAATGGACATTTTGCACAACAGCCCAGTGCTTAGAAATCTAGAAGGAGGAAGAATGTTTCTCTCTTTTTGGTAGGGAAAGTCAGAACCTCATGTTTCAGAGGTTTGTGTGTTTTCCTGGGCCAGCCCAGGGCAGCGGGGCTGTGCCTGTGGATGGCTCTGTGCTGTGTCTCACAGGCATCCTCTCAGTCATATGTGGGGATGAAATCCATCCCTTCACATGCCCTGCTTTCCTTCAGAGGGAATCCAGGGTGCTATGGACCAGGGTGAGTGCAGTGAGGGAGCTGAAATGCACCTCAGCAGGTCTGGTGTGGGTTGTGGGGAGCCAGGAGCCCAGGAAGCACCTTCTGTGCATCCTTGGCTGGAGTGCCCCGAACTAAAATGTGCAGGAGACACTTTGTAAAGGACAGGACTAGGCAAAGGGTGGCAATTGCTCTGTGCCCTGGTAATTTGGGATTTTCCTTTGGCAGGGGCACACTGGTCTCTGCTCACTGGACTTTCTGTGTTTTCTATAAAACTGCTTTATATGAGATACATTCAATGACTGGAACACCTTTGACACCCTCTTCCTAGCTCTTTATTGTTCCTCTACTGCTCAGCCAAGCCTCCAGGCCTAGAGTGGGGATTCCCAAGCTGCAAGGTTTATAATTATCTAACTGCTCTGATAGTTCAGAACAGCTTGAGTTTTCTGATATGGAGTTTGTAGTATTGTTGCTGAAGTTTTACAGGACAGCTGCACAGGGACTGAAGAGCAATGCTTGTACCAGGCAGGTGTAGGTGGGAACTCCTTGTGTTGATGCTGCTGGCAGGGGTGGCATGTTAGGATCTGAGCTGGTGCTCCATTTGCTTGCTTGCTTTTCATTTTTCCATCTGTATCTCTTGGTTCAACCCAGAGCTATGATAACATCCCACTGCATTGCATTCCTTGCTTTATTGCTTTGTTTTCTGGTTTTATTGTCTTCAGCATTGCATTTTAGGTCAAATTTTGGACCTGTTCTATTTGGCAATGTCACATTCCAAAAGGGAGATCTCTCTTTCACTGTTTCTGTATCCCCAGTGCTGAGTGCTTCCTGTGTGTCTGATCCCATTCACTGCATTTAACCTATCAAAAATGCAAATAATGATAATTAGATGGTGAATAACGCTATTAAAGATGCAGTTCGGTGCATATTTCACTGATTGGGCCAAATCAGGAAGCTTTGCAACGCATGCTGCCAGCTCTGTGAGCAAAAGTGCTTATTACTTATCTCAGATTGTAATGCGCTATCAATTAATTACTCACAAATCTCTGGTGTCAGTTTGTGTGGGTTGCGAGGAGCGGTAAATCATTAACTTTCCGCGGCGCAGAGTTTGAATTACAATGCCAGGCGGGCAAGGTAGGGAATTTGCAAGTTTAATCCGGTGGAAGGAATCCCTTTGTCTGCAGCATCCCGCTGGCCAGCCCGGGTCGGACCCGCAGCCCGGGTTGCTGACGCCCCCTCCCCTGTGGCATCGGGGCTGGGGACAGGGCTGTCCCCGTGCTGGCCCGTCTCTGGCACATGCACGCCGGGCTCCGGGAGCCCTACCTGGAGGAGGAGCCCTGTCAGCCATGTGTCGCTCCTCGGCCCCTTCTGAATAGCAGCAGATGCTTAAATCAAACAATGCCCTCCCAGACAGCAAGCTGGTGTGTGATCAGCAAACACGGCGCGACTACAAAGCCCAAACAAAAAAAAGAAAAAACAAACCAGCCGTGACAATAAAGCGAGCTGGAAGAGTAAAAAGTGCCTATGGTTTGGTAGGCAGCTAAAATGCAGGGCAGTGATCGTGCTGCTCTGAGCATGGGCACAAATCTAACTCTCAGGGCACTGATAAACTCTCGACTCTGTGTTTGTCTCTAGGAGGCAGTGGGGGCAACATCCATGATTAACGTGCTGAAGAACTGCCTTAAAGCATCAGCATTTTTTATTTTTGTATCCAATGTTAATTGTGTTGAGGGTTGCGTCAATGGTTGATTTATGTTTTACAAGAATTGGAGGCACAAAGGGAATAACAAACTTCTCTTTCCCGGAGCCTAAAAGGAATCCTGTCTCAGAACTGCAGGGAAAAAGCAGCAGGTCTCATGAGTATCATTCTATTGTGGTGACTCTGAAGGATTTTTATTAATCATTCAATGCTTTGAAAGCAAGCAGTGGAGATTAAACAATTAGCTTTCTTGTTCCAAGTATCAGTGTCCTTTTTATGATGGGGACCTTGCTTGCTTTATTTAATTGTGGGATAACCAGTATGTGTGAGCAATCTTCCTCCTGGAACCCAAGTGAGAACAAGGCTCTGTCATTTTAGCAAAAAGAGGATGCTGCAGAAAACACTCCAATGGTATCACCTCACTGTTTTGCCTTGTCTCTACAGAAGCATCATGCTCTACATGCCTGTTTTAAGTTAATCATCTCAGCTAAAGATGTTCTATGACTGTAGTAAAGGCATTGATGTTCCTCTGCTGTGAACCATGGCAGTAGAGGAGTGACTCAAAGGGCATTGCTGGGACACCTTTTGTGTCTGATTTTCCAGCTGACCAGGAGCACTGGGCACGCTGCAGTTCATAGCAGCCTGCTGGACAGGCGTGTGGAGAAACCTCAGCACCTCACAGCCTGGTTGCCCGTGGGCTCAGCCTCCTGTCCTAATGGAACCAGTACAGTGCAAATCTCTCCTTCCCTCTTCAGCAGTGGTTATCCTTTCTCTGCTCTCCAGTGATCCTTGTGCTCCCACTGAACCTGCAGTGACTGGCTTCTTTGTAAAGGGGGTTTGTCTGCAGCTCTCTTTCCCTTTTACTCTTCTCCCAACATTTTCCAAGAGGATCTTGGAAGCTTGGGCAGAGTTAGAGGGTGTCTGGTGTAATCCTTCTTTAAAACATCTCATGATGAATACAGGGTCTGACAACAATTCTGCTCTGCCTTTAACAACATTCACACTAGAGAAAAGTCCAAAGTCAACACGTGCCATTTCAGAAGGGAAAAGATGTTCCCAAATCTAAAGCAATCTTTTTTTCTCAAACCTTTGTTCTAATTAGAAAATCATATTAATTCCCACAGGTCTGTCTGCTGGGCTCATGTGCAGCTGTGTTTTGTTGCATTTTAGCCATGCCTTTCCTAGGAATCAAAAAGAAGTCCCTCTAGTTTGAAAGAAAAAACTTGAGAAACCACAAGCATCAGCTGCAGAATTACTGTCTTTATCTGTTATTTAAAGCTCATCAAGCCTCACGTGTGCAGAGGACCCTCTGGCCTGACCTGCTGCTGGAGACTCCAGTGTCTGCTGCTCCGTGTTTACCTTTGTAAGCATTTTTGGGGAATAATTTGTTTTGCTGAGTTTTCCTGGCCAAACCGTACTTTTGTGCCCTGTGCCATTGGAGCACTGACACACAGACACTGTTGCAAATTACTCACCAGGGGTCGAGCACTTCAGAGCAAGAATGTTTTGACCTGAAGTAAATTTCTGTGGAGATGAAGTAAGAATATATAACAGCTGTACGTTTCTACTACTTTGGAAACGTTTTGTTGATGTGGAAAGACATGTATTGAACTTCCTAATGAAATGTTGTATTACAGTTTATCACCTTTAGAGGAGGACAAGCAGGGCTAAACCTTCAAATGTCTCTTCAGTTTGTGTGCAGGTATTTTCAATGTTATCTGATCTATGAATAGAAAAAGAAAAAAAGGACTAATCAGGATAAAGACTGCTTAGCATATATGAAAGCTGATGTGCCTTTCAGATATGCCAGTCAAAAGGCAGTGCTTACTAAAGAGCAGCAGTGATTATTACAAAATTTGTGTGTGTAAGGGATTTTTTTGTGTGTAACTGCAAGGGAGTTGTCAGTACCTGCAAAGGGAATCTTCATCCTTTTCTGCCTTTCTCTGCAATCTCATCTCCTAGGACAATGGTGTTTAGCTGGGTAAATTCTGTGGGCACTCGGTGGCTGGTCACACAGCCCTGTCACCACATGTCACTGTCAGCAGTGAAGGAAGGCCAGGTCCTACTCTCAGGAGCAGCAGTGGTGGCATTTCTCAGCTCTGGCCACGGGGCTCACGCTCCAGGCTCTGCTGGGCTGCAAACCACGATGCAGTGCCCTGCACACGGGGTGTGATCCAGGCCCCACAGCTTGGGCAGCCCTCTGTGTGCTGCAGAAGATTTTGTCTTGTCCTTGGCCCTCTTCAAGCTGAGTGTAGGGCAAAGCTGCTGCAGCCTCCTAGATGGGGAATGGGAGATCAAACTGCTCTATCTACACAAAAGAAAGGTGGGACTAGTCACAGTGAGTCCAATACTGATTCAAATAATAGAGACTTTTATTAAAATGTAACTCTATCCACTCTGGTGCTATTAACTACAATAAAAATGTTTTATTTATCCTATCTGCAATATTTCCACTTTATGATACATCTGAGGAACTCTGATAGGTTCATTTATTTGTCATTTGAGCAGTGAAATATGAAGGAAGGGTTGGAATCTATAGCGTTATTATGTGGGAGTTATTTGTGCCTTGTGTTCAATATTGCAGATCATAATGACTCTTCTTTGGTTCCAGTCTTTCATCTGGCATGAAGGTTGCTGAGCTTCGCAGTCATTTTCTGAATGAAAGAGGGGAAGGGAGGAACGCTGGCATGTCATGCTTAATGTGGCCTTAATAATACCTGTGCTAAGCAGATGTTACAAAATAAATGTAAATGGGTAAATTCAGGCACATAAGAACCTTTATTTTAGTTTCATCTGTCCCGTTGTATAAGCTGGGCTTCTTGCTGAGGCACAGCTAGTTCAAACAGCTGACTCCTGGGGACCAAACCAGTGTTAAGGCAGTGAGCAAAACTGTTACTGAGTTCTCTCCCAGCAGGGAAAGAAACAAAACCCAAAACTAAATTTGCTAGATAAATTATTCAGTGTGAATCACTCCCTTAATTCTCATAATAAATGGTTTCCTACCCTCGGTTCTATTGACTAATTACTGTGTTTAATGTTTTTACTGGCTTTTGTTTTCTATGCAGTTTAATTTTGCTGGGATGAGATAGTCTGGAAAAGTCCAAGTGAGGGAATGAAAGCTCTGTGTCTGTGCTGGTGCAGCTCCAATTGAGAGCCAGGAATTCAGGCACAGATTCTGCTGCAGTCATTCCCAGCTAGATCATGAGCAAGAATTGGGTCCTGAGTAGGGCAGCCCCCCATTAAGGTTCTAGTGTGGAGAAGGACATGCTCCTTTGCATTAGCTGGTACAGTTTTTTGCTCTTTGATTGTCCAGCTTCACTGGGTTGCTGAAGGAGCTTGGAGCTGCAGCCCTGCTCCCTTTGTGCTTCTCTTTCAAGGCTCTGCACTGCACACACCGTGCAGAGCCTTTGCTTCCAAGGGACTCCAAGCTCCCTCTCCTCTGCTTCCAGTCCCTGGCAGAGCTTGTCCCAGGGACTACCCAAACAGGCTGGTCTGGAGCTGAAGAGATGGGGGAGTGTGGCCAGAACAGCTTCTCACACCCTGCACAGCCACTGCCTCCCCTAACTCCTGTGGTGAGTGTATGAATTTACTGGCTTTGGTGCTCACAGCAGCACAGTTTTCTCAGCACAGGCAGGGATTAGCAGATTCAGGGTAATTTAAAGTTATGAAAATATACTTCAGAATTTATCTACAAGCAATTTTATCAAAAGAACTTCACTTCTACTGACTTTTCAGTATCAAAAGTATCACCAGGATTGGCATATCAAGGCAGCATTGAAAGGCCCTAGTCAGGATCTTGGATATCTCCTGTGCTGTGCAGTCAGAGAGCAGAGCCCTGTCCCAGAGGCTACAGCAGTGTTAGAGGTCTTCAAGGAGAGATTCAGCACTGAGCTGGGTGCCTATACTCAGGGTAACACTGGCAAATCAGCTAGAAAAGCTTGAAGGAAACTCCTCAAGTGTGAACTCAGTCTGACACTTGAACAGATGAAGGGGATGTTACACCAAAGTTATTGCTGTCTCCCTCAGGAAGCCATCAGGAGGAAGGGTAGGAGAGGAGGGTGACTATTACAACTGCATTCAGTGTTGCTTTTCTGTCTGTAGATACTGTACAGATGGATCTTCTAAAATAAACACATAATATGACCCATAATTGTCCAGTAATGAATCTTACAAAACCTCCTCTTTCTCTCTAAATGCTAATAATGCTGCATAACATCACAAGGAGCAGTGAAACTCTAACTGGTATTACTGAAAGAATACTGAATTTGAAGAATTTAAAGGAATGCGAAACTGGAAGTGCAGTTTAAATAAATCTTTTCAAGTGCTCTTCTCACAAAAGTACCTTTGACTTCTGTTGCACACAGATTATTTGCATGACCTGAGGAAAAGTCTGGAGATTATTTACTATCTAGGTTACAGAGTTCTGTTTGAGTTTCCAACAACATGTGCCAAAATAAGACAGATACAAAGTGAAATAGTAACAGAGATTTTCTTTTTTCACTGAATAGAAGAAGCCTTTGTAGCTTGTTACAAGTCAACTCTAGCCCACTGCCTGGAATTTGATTAGCTCTTTTGATAATTTATCATGCTTAGATTTTATGGGTTTTTGTCCTTTATACAAACCTTTAACAATTTGACATTGAAATCCTCATTTCTCAAGTGTGGTGTTTCCTTTCTCCCTCTCCTTCTCACTCTCTCTTTCAGTTTCTTCTCTAAATAGTTGCATGACAAAAACTAACTTTGTAAATGCATAAAACTTTATACATGTTTTCTGGCACGTGGGCTGGCACTGAAGCCGGCCTTGCCCTCTGGAAGTGTTTGAGGGTGGGCTCTGGAGGGCAACCAACTCCTTCTCCTGTGTGGTACGGTCAGATTGAGTAACTGTGTCCCCACATAGTGATGAGAGTAGAAGCTGGCAACACTGAACCCTGCTCCCGTCTGAACTGATGGCTCTGTCCTGGACACAGAGCTGAGTCCCTGTCCTTGGTATTTTAGGCAGCAGGAGCTCTTTGGAAGACCTGAAGAGCTGTCCATGCTCCCTGGGGTAAGAGTCTTGAATTCTCCATTGTTAGCTGGACTTCATTCCTGGCATAGTTTTCCATCCTGTGTGACCCAAAAAGGCTGGATCCCAGCAGCAGTGGTGATTTTATGTTGGTTTGAATGGGGCTGTTTCCTGGGTGGAGTACTGCTTAACATCAGAATGGCAGCAGGGGTGAGTGTTTCCAGTGTTTGGTGTGTATGAGGGTAAAATTAATCCAATTGTAGTTATTTAAAACAAAAGGCATTGGGAAGCTCATCAGGTAGAACACTTCCCAGCTGTCAGCAACAAGCTATTAGAAAATATCCATGTCGTTAACTCCTAACACGGGAGAGTTGAGGCAAATTCTAACCAAATGGGTTACTGGTTAATTGTAATAATAAGCAGAACAGTATTGCAAATAGTGCACTAAATCAGAACTGTTTTAAAAGCATGCTCTGGTATGTCTATAAATCATGAAAAGAGAGAAAAGCAGGGCAACCTCATGAGAATTTTCCTATCATCTCTTTACTGTCTTCCCCTTCTTGTCTCAGGCTCTATTTGCAGTGATTCATGAAAAAAAAACCCTGAAGAGCTGACATTTGGGCTTTGGTCCTTGACACTTAAGTAAAATACTTTAAAGTGTAGTTTGGGAGCTTTAGACTCCTTCCTTCCACTCATTCTCTCAAACACTTTTGAAATAAAAAAAAGAGCTCCAGCGGATGTTGGTTTTCAGCTTTCCTTTCTTCCGACCTAATCTGTTCTCTGGGGTGCTTGTGGCAAGCGAGTCGTTTCAAGGCGCTGCTGCCAGCCCACTCGTAGGTTGTAAACCCGAGGGGTTCAGCACTCTGGCAAACACTGCCACTTTGTTTGTTCAGCCATTTGAGGGAAGTCAGCGAATACAAGGGCAGCGAGAACAGCTCTGTTACGGCGAGGAAAAGGCGGGAGCGAGGAGTTAACGTGGGGGGATGCACGATAAAATCGCTACAGCTTTTCTACTGCAGACCTGCCTATGAAACTAATAAAGATAGCGCTTAGTGCACATGCAGGGCTTTGTTCTCAAAGATGCCTACAAACATTGTCTAATCACCTTCTGAAACAGCTGTGGGAGTGACTGAAAATAATTCAAAGTCTCTGCGCTTCCTAGATGGGGAGGAAAAGCCTTGGAATCCATGAACAAAGCCTGCTATGCTGTTTCCATGCGGCTCTGTGATGAACGGGCAGCAGAGCCAGCAGCTCCCAGGCTCTCCTTCAGCCTTTCTGTTTGTATCTGTGCTCAGTGCCAGATCTGAGGATGTGCACTGCACGGAGTGTCAGGGCAAAGAGAACGCTGTGCTTGATGATGTATTCATACACAGAAACCAAGATTATTGTAAATAATTCATAATAATAGACCAGACGATGATCTTGGTTACTGTGATGTGACTCTATTGCAACTCACTGACTGCACTACATGCATTTCCCAATTAGCATATTTTTTTTGTTTCACCATTAAATAGCATGATATGTTACAAGGGTCAATAATGTCTCATGCTGACAAAGTACTTTTTCAGCCCGTTTCATCTGTAAGGTTGTGGGTAGTGAGTTTCAACATGTGCATACTTCAAAAACATTTGGGAGGCTGCATCTCAGCAGGAGCTCTGGGGAATAGCCCTTGATCCTAAGAGCATTAAACAAGAAATACACAAGGGGTAATTAGGTGGCAGCAGCTCAAGTTTATATTAAACATCCTGCAGCTGTATCAACCAAATTCTCTTGTCTGTGTTGTCTGTGTTGGCTACTGTAGGTGTCTTAGCTCTTCACAACCCTGCTTTTTACAGAAGTCAGCCGTGGTTCTTGTGGAAATGACAAGTGGTCCAGATGGCTGAGATGTGTCCCCCTCTGTCTTCTGCAGCCCAGCATGACTTGGGCTCCTCTGAGGGAGAGAGATTTTTTTGCTTACGCTGACTCCTGAATTTCAACACCAAACAGCTGTAGTTGGAAAGAGAGAGGTGTCCTGTCTGCTACTGGAGTGAATGTTTTGTTAGTACGGAATCCACTTAGGCAGAACCCAGAACCTTATTCCCACTGATCTGTTTCTACTGAGAAAATAGGTTTTTGTTGTAGAGCCAGAGCATTAGTAAGTAAAGTTGACGTCCCTGCAAAAGGTCATGAAGCCGTTTGGGGGTGAAATGACTAGTCCTAGGTAAGGCAAAAAATGAAATCTTCTTTGTCAACATTTCCAAAGCATCATTTCACATGAGATTGCTGAAAATAAGCATAAGAGAATACAGCAAAGGAAAGTGATCTGCTTGCATGGTTGTCTGCAGTCATTACCTTTCCATCAAAGATATGAGTCATATGAACCTCAAAAGAAAAATCCAAACAGAATATTCCAAATATTTTTCAACCAAATTCTGCTATTTCCCCCAGGTTTTTTTTCTGGTGTGACTTTTCCTTCTCAGAGGTTTTGATTGGTTCATTTGATTGCTAAAGACAGATGAGACAAAGGTCTACGTGGATTTTCCATTTGTAAATAAGCACTACAAAGGGGAAGATATGACAGAAACTAACATCTCCATCTTACAATAAACAAAACAAGCCACTATACAATGAAGAGAATGACAGGATCATGTTGTATGTGTCAAAATGAAATAGGACATCTGTGTAGTAAAAAGTGCTGCTAAGAAAGCCTTTCAAGTGTTTAATGAGGGAAAACAGATCGTTAAAGTATGGATTTGATAACTGGAAAGAACAATGCCTACTGCTTTTGACAATGGCTCTTGGGTTGTTTATAATCAATACATTATCACACAGCTCTTCCAGGCCCTTCTGCAGTTGTGTCAGTACCTGAATCAGAAAGAAACTGAGCCTATTTATTGATTAACTGCTTTGTAGTGAAATCATCACCTATCAAACTCCAGCATCTAGAGGTCACCAGATAAATAACCTGCTTGGCTGTGCTGGGGCCTGTGTGCAGGAGTGAAATGAGAAAGGAGGGCCAAGTGTTTGAGTTACCTAAACTTGGGGAGGGTACTTCTTCCTCAGATTCACTCTCTGTGGTGCTGACAGTGCTGGTGCAGCAGCAGAGTGGTGTAGCTGGCAGTGAATGCAGGTAAATGAAGTTTACCCAGTTCCAATCTGGGCAGCAAAGGATTTACCAGCATCTCCCTATGCAGCCTGGAAAACAAGGCTCTGCTGGGCTGTGCAGTCCTGCTGACCTCATGGTGGCCTTGCTGCCCAGCCCTGTGTCCAGCTGCCTCCAGCTGATGCTGCCTATGATGTGGCCATTTTTCCACTTTGATGGAAATTCTTCCTTTTATACAGGGCCTTTTGGCTGGTTTATTTTGTGGCATGGAATACATCTCTAGCTAATACCCCTCATTATGCATTTCCTTAATTATTTGGTTTCCCAGCGGCTTAGTAATCTAATATGACTCTAGGGACAAATCCTTGCCTGAGATCACAGCCTAAATATCTAATGTTATATGGGATCCAGAGATTAGCAGAACTAAATCCTAAATCCTCTGGGGCTAGAGAATGCCAGTGAAATTGATGGGGGACTGCCAGTATGTGGCTGAAACCACAGGGAACAGAAGTCAAATAATGGTGCATCCACTCCAGCCTCTCCCATCCCCAGGTCTTGTTCGTTATCACAGGGTCACAGGGATTTGAAAATCAGAGCAAGGTTTGTTAGAACATCACCACAGGTCGCTTGTAGTGGTTGGAAAGGGTCTCCTGTTGTAATACACAAAGTGTTAGTACTGAGGAGGGCGAGAGGGGAAGGAAGAGGCTCTTTTCTGCTGTGCTGTGTTGCTGTTCTCTCCTGTTTTCTGGCTGCTGAAACACCCATTATCTCAGGAGCTGTTACTGTTATTTGTCTGATGCAGAGTAGAGAATCACAACCAAATCGAAGGGAGGGTCCCAGGTTTTGATTGAATCCCAAACCAGACAGGTCCTATTATCCTTCTTTTTGTCTCTTATTCAAATGTGCCTGAATCATCATAGATTTTAACATAAGGTACTGAAAATATGCAAATTTCTGTAAAATTTCAGGCTTCCGAGATTCCAATTTTGCAAAACCAGTTAGTAGATTTCAACATCTTATCTTAGTGCAATGCTACCTGCAAATCTGGTCACTGAAATATACTTTTTTTTTTCTCCTAGAATGCTTTGAATTATAGTTTTATTATTCCAAGTCTGAAATTAATTTTGTGTATACATATGGAGTCAATTTTTTTTTATCCCATCCTATTTGATAGTCTGGGAAAAAAATTGTTTATGGATTTCAAGATTTTCATCACAGTAGTTCTGAGAATGGAGCTCTGTCACCCTGCATTTATATGGAATACTTACAGACATGCACTCCACCTGTGTACAGGCTAATCCAGTAAAGCCCTTGCCATGACTTTTGACATTTTAACTGTACCAAGTATTGCTGGTTTTAGTGGCCACTTGGGTCCCTCCAAATCCCGGTAGTACAGAGCTGTCCTTAGGTCAGTGCAGTGTGTGTGCAGCTTTGTCCCATATAAATGGCTTTGCGTTGGAATTATTGTTACAACAACACTATTATTTTTGGGAGTGTAACGAGGTGCAAAAGAATGGAAAAAAGAGATTCCCTCCCCCTTTGTTATTAGCGTAAATTTTCACAGCTCATTCTAGCAAATTTTGTGGCTGTCTTCGGATTTCCTCTTCAGCAAAAAGAGAATAAACCATTAGGCACATTAAACAGTATTATCCTGAAGTGTTACCCTTTGCTCTTGTGATAAAGCCTTGTTGTTCCTACCTATTTTGAGAAAATACCAGTGTTTGGTTCTTCAAACCTAACGAGTACCAGCTGGGACACATCTCTGTTTATGCAAAGTAAAGTAGCTTTAACCTTTGTACAGTGGTGTTCCCCCAAATTATTCAGCCTTGGGGATATTCTGCTGAGTGGCAGGATCTTGCCAAGCTGTGCATTGCTCATTTCTGCCCCATTTGTCATTGCAGTGCAAGGATGTCTCAATAAACAACATCTGGAAAGTGACTTGAGAAGTTCCTTGTTAATCATTTATTTGTTATAGGCTGAAGAGCATTTGGTAAACAGGGCCCAATGCCAATTACCTGGCAAGAATTTTGGTTTGCTCAGAAGATCTGAAGGATGCTGTGATCATTAAATTCTTTCAGTCTCTGCTCTGGAAAAATATTAACCTGAGAGAGGCAGAACTGTTAAGTGAGAAATTTTAACAATTGACAAATGTATGTGGCAGCCTCTTCACACGCTTGCCTGCTGAATAAACTGTTTGCACTTTTTATCATTGGTATTGAAAGCCCAGTCTGTGGAGTTGTTTGCTCAGTCTCCAGAGAACAATCAGTTCAGAGCAGTTACTTCCAATGCTGATGCTGTACACTGCACAGTGCCTCAGAGACGTTCCTGATGTCTAACCAGGGGCATGGATAACAATCAAAAATCGGGATAACAGCCTACAAGGGCTGTGTTCAGTCTGCATTAGGAGCGTCCCTCTTTGGCTTCCCACAATGATGCTGTATTAGGTGTTGTTTTTCATAACAGTACCACGTTGCTCTATGAATGTTAACTATTTCTTAGAAAAAGCACTGATGCAAACACGTTTCCACTGTGTCAGAGCAGCTGCCTCTATGGCAGGGTGAACACCAGGTGAGCTGGAAAGCTCTTAAATAACTGTGACAAAATGGCTTGGTTTTGGGGTCTGCACTAGTCTGCTCACTGCTGGGAGCTGGGGTGTGCTGGAGCTTGCATGGCAACTGTCCCTATTATTTTTCAAAATAGAGAAAATATTCAGAAAATATAAACGAAGTACACAACTCCCAGAGTTTTAATTTTCTAGAAGTGCAGGCAGGATAGTCTGGCTGGTGGGGAATTCATTTAAGCTCTCCAGATGAGCGGTTTTCTTAATGTGTGATTTTTATCACAAGGAATGCTCTGTCTCCCTTGGCCTCTCAGGACTACTGTAAAACAAATAATCACTCACTGAGAGTTAATTGATAACTTTCACCTTTTCTTAATCTTTGACCTTTACTCTTCTAATTTATACCTGTGTATAAATTAAAATTTTATACTAACAGTTCTGGTAGACTTGCTCTTGATTTACACTGAACTTGGGTCACTGTTGGCTCCTGAGAACCTTGTTTCCTAAAACTGGTTGTGAGGAAACTATGATCAGCAGGGCCTGTTAGTGCATTGCTGGGATTAACTGATTTACTGATTGCACAAAAACTGCATTAAAGAAAATAAAATATTTAAAGATTATGGATATTTTGGTGATTTTAATATTATGTTTATGAGGGCTCTGTAAGTCTTTGCCATGGAACTCTAAGTGTACATTCAAAAATAGTACATTGATCAGTGTCTCTTAAAGATGTAATGAAGAAATGGGCTCAATAATTATTTAAATACCTTGTCAGTTCTTTCTCTCTTTAGAAATTATATTTAACATTATGTGGATTCTCCACTGTTATAGCTGAGGTCTTCAAATTACAGAGAGAGAAAAGAGGGAGGGTGGCTAAAAACAGGGGCCTAAGATAGCCAATTTACCATGGGGTTAGTCCAGCTTAATAGCCAAGTAACACAATTAGGACTCTCTTGTCCACACTTAAGCTCTGCAGATCTCTCCTTTTGCTATAATTAGAATGAAGCACAGAGCTATGTGGCTCTCTCACCTACATTATGCAAAGTCATTTTTTCCCCTCTTCTATAATTATAGTGCACAGCTTAAGAGACTGCCAAGTGCTGAGAGCAGCTTTATCTTACATGGTAGTACTTCCCAAGAGGATCACATGGACTTGGTTCTGAGTTGAAGGCAGGTTGTGGAGATGGGAAGGTGATTAGGTAATCAAGCATTATTTGAAAATTTAGAAACTGAGAAATTTGCACACAGGACACTTCTGTTTCTAGAAATAGAATGGGTTTTTCAAACAAGGTAAGGATTTTAAGTAAAACTGTAGAGATTCTATTGGTTTCTGAACTTAGCAGCAATTCAGGAGCTGGCTTGGTAGTCGGACTTTTCTAATGTAGCACTACTCTAGCTGCTTTTACTTTTATAGTTAGCTTTTGTAATCTCCCAATAAATAATTTTGCAGTAAGTCTCCAGACAACAATTTAGCCAGACATGCCAGATCTACTGTTGTAAGGAAAAGAGTGTGTTTGTAACAGTGTCAGTAAATCATCTGCCTTTTCCCTATGTTTTCTCCAGCCTGGGATGTTCAGGTGCTGCTCATGTGTACATGAACCCACGGCAGGTTTTGAGCCCAGTGCACACACTCAGGTGGTCACTCTGCCTGTCGGGTGGCTGTAGTGAGGGGGGCTGTGTCTCTTTGGCCTCCAGCTGCCCAGGATTTCTGGGATGGCTGTGAAGAGGGGATGGAGAAAGCTGTGCATCCTTTGCCTTTGGTGGAGTTTGTGCTGCCTTTGCAGTCTGCTGAAACATTCTTGTCAGAGAGCACTTATGGTACTTCCTTTCAGGAGCAGCTTGTTTGCCTTTGGAAAGGCCCAAAAGGCACCAAAAGGCACTTATTTTCAAAGCATTCCTAGGAAAAGATACAACAATTCTGTGTTTTCTTCCTTACTCAAGTCAGTCTTCATCCCACTAAAACAAACAGATCGCCTGATGAGCTGCCTGCATTCAGCATTTGACAAAGCTTGATCCATTTGCCAAATGTTGGTGCCTCTTTTCATGGATGACCTAGCAGGAGAGAGGAGTTTTCAGTTATTTCAGATGATTCGAACACCTTATCCATTGCAGCCATTTGCAGTAAATCACAGGATTTTCCATAGGAAATGGAGATCATATTTTGATGGTTTTGACTAAAGAATTGGCTACTTATAATAAAGTTTTAATCTACTTGACTGAGTCTTGAAGTGCACTTATCAGACTGAGAGGCCACCCTCCAAAAGGAGGGGAGTTCCTCTGTGCAGTGAGTCCTTGGTGCCTGGAGAGGACACGTCTCAAAGGGACACCACTGCTCACCAAGGGAAACGGGGTTCAGCTAATGGCAGGGTGGAAAGCTTTGGATTTGAATCCTGGTTGATTCTTCCATTTGAGAGGGAGGTGTTTGGAAGAGAACTGTTCTCTTCTGTGCCTCAGTGCAAATACTGAGTGAAGACAGAGGTGAAGTGTAGGTGTGGGCTTTTTAACAGAAAACTGGGAGAGGAGAGGCTGCAGTGACAGACCCCACTGGGCATCACCTCCTTGGCAGGCCCTGCCTGGAGCAGGCAGGAGTTGCTTGTGTGCCACAGTCAGGCTGTGTCTGAGCAAAAGCAGCTCAGTCATTCAGGAGAACCTTGCCCTGATGTGTGACACAGGAGGTGAGAACAGAGCAGGGTCAGGTTTGACAGAGCTGTGTGCTCAGGGGTGCCTCCTGTTTCTGACTGCAGATGAAATAGATGACAAGGCTTCTTCTGTGTGTCTTTATTTGTAAGTCCTCACACAAGCAAGAAGCATGTGTGTGTTCAGAAAGCTTTCTCAAGTCTCTGGAAGCCACTTCTACAATGAAAAATCTTCAAGTGAGGTGCAACTAAACAAGATGTGTGTGTCTGTGACAGTGACCGAGCTATCTCCCAGCCAGAGCGAGGCTGCTGATTGAGATTTCACAGGTCTGTGTGGCTTGCAGCAGCTTCAAAACCACTTTATGTGGGCAGTGGGTGTTCCCTGCTAGAATTCAAGCCCCTTTCCTGCTGTTTTACCTACTACAGTGACCTGTAGAGTTAAAGTACTGAGTTCTGTATTGATAATCGAGGCTGAAGATCATTACTGCCAGGCTGCAAACAGAAACCCCAATGTCCTGGATATTGCACATCCTCTGAGACTGCACCAACTTCCCGAAGACCAAAGTCAGATCAATAAAATATCTGCCTTGATTCTGCCAGTTCAAAGTGTTTTCCTGTTTCCTGATTCAGGTTCTCCATGCGTGGTATCTTTCTGCCTCTGTCAGAAAAAGGAAGAATTATGTCCTCTGTAACTGTCCTGGTTTTTTCCAGAGTTCAGGGGGACTTTAGTAAAGTGAAACAAGAGTCTGTCCAAAAACTTAATGTGTAATTAAGTAGTGGTGGTAATTTAGTCATCTCAGAGAGCATAAGCCTCCCTGGTATCATCATATTTGGTGTAACTTCAATATCTACAAAGCTTGGGATTCTGGAAACTGTTTAAGCCATGCTGCATGAGGAAGGGGAGGGATTCCAAAGTCTTTATCTCTTTTGAATACAAGGCACAGTCCCACAAAACCAAATGTGTTTCTTCCCCTGTGGGCCTAAACTTACCAGTAGCTCAGAAGATTCAGTGTCTGAGCCTGGTGCCATTGTCAGAAGTGGTGGTGCAGATGAAGGAAGGGATGGGAGGTCTCATTCTGTTCAGTTTTAAAGTCCTCCACAGGCTGCAGGCTGATGGGAAGCAGCTGACAGGCACAGCCCGTGCTTCAGATAAACTGGTCTCAACCCAAAGTAACTCCTCTGAGCTGGAGCCAAGGGGTTGTGGTAAACTCACGTGGGAAGAGCTGAGAGCAGAGCCTTTTTCACAAGCAGCAATCTGAAGATAAATAAAGTTTACCTTTGCACTTCTTTACAGTAACATAAGCCATCAGACAGAAAAGTGACAGTTTCTCCATTATTCCTGGGCAAATGTACTGGTGTGTCAGTGTTATCACGCTGGAAAATAATATCCAGCAGTGCTTTCCTATAAAGGAGTCAGTCATCAGAGTAAATGCAAGGAGTGCACCAGGCTCTGAGCACAGGGCTGAGTTTAACCAATGTAGGCAGGTACTGGAGGTGTGAAATTGAAAAAGTCACGAATGCTTCCTGCCTTATCCTTTCTAGACAGGTTTCTTGTACTTATTTAAAGGCCAGGAGTCCCAAAGGACAGTGTTACCACCTGTATTACTTTCTCTCTAATGAGATTTTTCAGATTTGTGGCAAAGCCACATCCCATGACACAAATGAGATACCAGTGTTTGCTGCCTTGCTGGACGTGCCTGCCAGGGAAGGGGCAGCTGGAACTCTTGCCAGGCTGTATTTCCTCATCTTTCTTTAATGCATTTAAACCTTGACACAGGGATCCTGTCCTTTCTGAAGGGGAAAAATTCAGCCTTGACAAAACTGTTATATCAGTCAGGCTTTGTGAAGAGGGAAGTTTGCTCAGAATTGTGTTTCATATCAGGCTTAGGAGTAGAGTGGGCACCCTTTGCTTGCAAATAAAAGTCCATTAAAAAGTAAGGAAACCTACTCTCTTAAGTCAGTACTTATATCAGACTGCCTTTAAAGGCTTTTAATTCACTATTACTTAATCTCCCAAGCATTTATATATTACTGCACTTCACTTACAACTTCATATAGTACAATTTCATACACCTGCAGCCTTTGGTACCACTATTTTACTTTAAAAAAGATTTAACATGTGAGTCAAGTGAAGCCAAGTTGAGCTTACTTCTATGAAGGACAATAAAGTTATGTGGGCATGGTGACCATTTAATATTTTTGGAGGTATTTAGCACAGGATAGAATGGCAACTTGAAATACTAGAGCCAGGAAAAACATTAATTTGGTAAGCCAAATTTTTTTTTCCTTTCAGAGGTGTGTATTTTAGCAATCAATAGTGACTTGTACAAAGCCAGACTAGGTCATTTACATATAAAATCTATTTTATATTTTTGCAATTTCATATGGCAGATTTTCCTGTGAGATATCCGAATGGATGGTGGTTTTATTTTTCTTGTGACTCTGTGTATCTCAGGTGTGCATGCTTCTCACTCTAGGAAATGTTGCTGCATTAATGAACTCATGAGTTTTATCTCCTGACTTTTTTCTGGGCAACAGGACTTAATCTTGCTGTTTTCTAAGATATTCTTTGGTTCACTACTGTCACCTGCATTACCCTCCAGATGAAAATGTGAGAAATCACATTGCCTGAAATCTCAGTTACGGGGCTGTTGAAGGCAGAACTTCTCTCCCATGGTCTATGTGAACACTGCAAAAGAAATATTCCAGTCCAACAGCCCTGAATAAACTTACCCTGTCAAGCAGACAAACAACAATAGTGGGAAGGGAGGAGAGTAAAATAATTAGTAAGTGAAAATCCTGAAGGCAGCATGATGTACAACTTGTCTTTTTTTTCTTGTGTGTGAGATGTGAGGTAGACTGGTACAGGTTTTGGAGGGAACACTGCCACTGTGCTTCCTGGGGTCTTGTAGAGGTGATTTGGGGAATGGAGACTAGTGTTTCACCCCACAAGCTGGAAATGGGAGCAAAGGAGGATGACTCTCACTCAGATGGGGACATGCCTCTCCAGAAGTTAATTGCTGCATCCCATGTTCCTCCTGTTCTCCAGCTTCCCTCACTGGCTCAAGGGTTGGCACCTGCACCACCCTGCTCCTACTGGGTGGATCCGTGGAGGACCTGAGTGCTTCTGGGGCTGTGCTGGGATGCTCTGGGAGCCCTGTGCCCCGTTTCTCTGGGAGCCCTGTCCCCCGTTGCTCTGGGAGCCCTGTCCCCCACTGCTCTGGGAGCCCTGTCCCCCATTGCTTTGCTCTGGGAGCCCTGTACCCCGTTGCTCTGGGAGCCCTGTCCCCCGTTTCTCTGGGAGCCCTGTCCCCCGTTTCTCTGGGCTCCTCAGACCCTGCCCTGGCTGGGAGCTGCTCTGGGTGCACAGGGAGCCAGTTAGCAGTGACTGCTTAATTGGTGCTGTAAATGCACGATGAAGTCCTTTAGTGTCCATGAAATCAACACAAGCGCCGCCAGAGGAACATTTGTTTTTAACAGCCCCTTGGCTGGGGAGCTGTCTTGCATTGATCCCGGGCTGTTGGACTGCCAGACCTTCATTCCAGTGCATTGTCAGTAATGGACTGCTGGTAAGGAGTGGCTGAAGGGCTGAAGAGACTGCAGCTCTCTGGTGTTAATCTCACCACAGAGAGAAAGGATGACTCCAGCACATAAATGTAGGAAAAGTACGATCTGAAAACAAGGTCCCGTTACTTGAAAGGCTGCTCTCAGAAACTTCACCTCTGCTCATTCTGGCAAGGTCCTGGTACAGGAATCTTACTGTAGGGTGCCACATAGTACTCCTCTGAGCTGAACAGGGTATCTTTCACAAGAAAGATGAAAAGTTAAAAAATTAGATTCCATGACTGAAAGAAGAGCAGATAATTGCTATTTGTCTCTCTGAGCTTTTGTGGGCAGATATTGAATAGAAAATGGTTCATATAATTGTATTTTTGGGAGCCTAGTTGCAGCCAAAGATTTATAGGAGTTTTTTTTCTTTGCAAAACCCCTGCTCTTTTCTATTTTAAAAGAGGGACTATCACCAAGTGTCACCCTGAAGAATTGGACCCACTACAGTATTTTGTTACATATCAGAAAACAAAGTGCAAGGCTGGTGCACTATTAAGCAACAGCAGCGGAGCTGCCACTCTCAACCTCATTATTCAAGGCTCTCTTTAGTTCAATTATACACCTCTACAGCTAAGGAAGATAGATGAAGGTCATTTGGGAGCTGTAAACCACAACGCATTGAATGCAGAACTATGTTCTTAAGCTGATTTACACCTTGTTCTCCAGTGTTGTACAGCATGGGGCTTCGATTGAAATGCAGAGGCAGTGATTGAAAAGCCTTTTTCCTCTTCTTAGCTCCAGATCCACTGCCTGTAATTATTGTCTTGATTAGATGGTGAGAGACAACGGCTTCTGCTTCCATACCTGGGTGGTGACAAACCCCAAAATCTTGGGACTTGGGCAAAGAACCCACCAGGGATGCACAATTGTGTTTACATCTGCAGAAAGTTAATTCTGGGTTGTGTGTATTGGTCCAACAAGGAGGAAAACCTGTAATTGAGGGAAGCAATTTGCCTTTCCAGGAGAGACAAAGAACTGCCATCTTGTACTGATTTACCTCCCATATATCTCAGCATGAGGAATGGCAAGTACATTGAAGAAAGTTAATTAAACACTGCAAATGTACACAAAAAAAAGAGAACCCTTTCATGCTGATGACAAAGGATTGTAGGCTTCACTCACAGGAAACAGAGACATTTTAAAAACAACATAGTCTGAGGTGTGCTGTACAAACCTCTCTGGGACCAGATCCTGAAGCAGTGAATCTGTGGGTCCCGATGCTGTCAAACTTCTGGTTCCCAGTAATGCCTCAGGGGGAGACCAGTTCGGGTTCTCTGGTGCTTTGGTAAAAATGTAAATCAGTCTCGCTGTCCCTAAACATTGTTCCAGAACCTGTGCCATGCAAGCACCTTGCTTGTGCACTAAGGTTAAATTGCACATTAGCACTTTCACCAAAGTCAGTGGAAGCAGATGCCAGCTCTGAGGAGTAGATCTAACTAAATATCACCTGCAATTCCAGTGCTGTCTTGGGAAATATTTTGTCCGTCTAAGCTAACTTAAGAGGGGAAGATAGGCAATAAAACCAAAATGATTTGAATTCTTTTCTGAAATGGGGTTTGCTGAGCATCCTGCATCTCTAGCAGCTCATCTTTATTTAGAAATAAATTCTAACAATACTCATGCTTTTGTCCCTTTAACAGAGAAAATAGGAGTCAGCACAGAGCCACAAGTAGTTTTGACAGAGAAATAAAGACTATTTTAGCAATACTGTATTTCTATCCATGGACCAGGGTTTGCTTCATTAACGTTTCCCCTCTTTTTATGGTAAGGTAGAACATTAAGGACCATGAATGCATTTTTATTTATGATGTTTCAGAATTTGTTTCAGCTGGAGATATTTTTTTGGATATTTTTATTTACTGGAAATAACCACAGGAGACTTTTAAACATTAATATTGTATGAAAACGTTTTCGCTCTGAAATATTTAAACTTTTAATCATATTTATAGATATATGTTTAAGTTTTAGAACTAGTCCTTTCAAGTTAAAATCATACTCTGATTTCAGTCTTGTGGCTCTACAAAAACCTAATTCTGCCCACAGATGTGCACATGTGATGCCCACTCATTTCACAGTACCTTTACCCGAAGACCAGCATTTCCTGTGTTGTTTGCCTGAGTTTTTATTATGTGCAGCACCTGGTATCCTTAAGAAAAGAATTTTCTACCCTTCTGCATGTCAGGTTCTCCCTGCTGAGTTTGGTCTAGGAACAAATATGCAGCTCCCACTTCTAGAATGGCCCCATACATCTTTAGCTCTAATTGTACATGAAGCCAGTCCTGCCCTCGTTAAAAATCAATGAGAGCACCAAAAGGGCCTGAGGTTGCTGAAAACTGGGACCTCTAAGAGTCCATCAGGGATAAATCTAATGATACTACATCCAAAGACAATAAAATTGTAATTATATATAATTTGCTACGAACTTAATTATAGATATTCTAAACAAAAATCTGGGATCCCCTTTTCTCACAGGAGAAATCCTGCTTTAGTCAATAAGGCCGTGGTGTAAAAGCAAAGTGGAACTTGGGTATGATGCACATGATTGCAATTTGCAGACTTTATCTGAGATTTTGCATTGATTCTTTCCTACACTGAAGATTTGTGCTGCACTGTTTACAATCTTTTATCTTCCATTAAATGTCTTTTCCAAGGGGAAAACAAGAATCAGAACAAATCCCTGACTTCAAAATACTTTTACTATGGAGATACTGGATATGCTGGATGTGCTTCTCAGCAATCATTACAAATATAATGACCTGCCATTGTTAAAATGGAACTTCTTTAGTATTAATCCAAAACTTTCAATATAAACATTTAATAAAAACTTTGGGCAGAAATTCCCTCATATAAATGTAAGGTTGTTCCATGGTAACTTTTTGTTTGTTTTTTTCCCCCCACAAATAACAATTTAGTTGCTGTCTTATTTTTCCCCCTTGGTTGTACTGATGTAATTATTTGCAGAGTTGCCTGGCAAATCAGATTAGAGAATGATCTGGATTAAAAATCACATCAGAAGGGCTCCCAAACCAGTGGTGCTAGGGCAGCTGAGAGAATGGTTGGGAATGCCTGGGGAAGGATGAGCAGGAAATCTGCTTATGCCAGTACAGATGCTGACAATTTTTAACCTCAGACTAAGTATCAGCTGAGCCAATGCCAGACCAGGTAGTGGTATTGCCACTCTGTGAGGGTGGAAACTGCCCACATGTTGCAGGCTGATAATGATTGATTTTCTTTCAGTCTTCTCCCCCCATGATTAATTAGTAATTGTACTCACGAGGCAAAGTTAATGACTTCGAATAATCCTAGCATTCTAATATTTTTCCTTCTTCTGGCAGTAAATTTTGAATCTGCCATTCCAGCGAAATGCTTTTCTGAGGCTGTACTGGCACCCTGCAAAATCTCTTGGAAAGGGCAAGGCATGGCTGTGCTCCAAATATAGGGGAGCAGGGAGGAAGAAATGTAATCACTCGGGATGCATGTTCTGTACCTTGTGTGCAGAAATTCCCTGTGGAGAGCACTTCAGGGTCCATTTTATCTGCAGGAGTTGGCTCATATTCCAGATCCTTTCTTCAGAGGAGCTTTGGGCACCCGGGGATGTTGCTCTCTCTCAGATGCTGCCTGGTAAAATGACTGGCCTTGATTTCAGGGATTGAAAATCATATCCTGAAAGATAGAATTGAAATTTCCAGCTTTTCTTCAAACCAGGGATAGACTAAGCCTTTTCCATCTAATCTTCAATTTCCCCCTTTTTTTAAAACACACCATGAAACCCAGCAATGTCAGCTCCAGGAATTATTGCAAGCCTTGTAGAGAGGGCACTGAGGGCATTGCAGAACTGGCAAGTGATGGTTTCTAGAAACCATGGTGGTTCTCACAGCAGCACGTGTGGATCACTGCAGTGCCTCCACCTTCCTTCTGCACCTTTCTTACAAATACAGTGTGGACAGGACAAATTGTGTGTCCTGTCTTCTGCTCTTTTTCCTCCTGTAGAAATCCTTGGGGTTTTCAGTTGAGAAGGGAGCAAGGACTGAAATCACCCTGCTGGTTTATTGGAACACATGCAGACATGAGAACTCTCTCCACTTGTACATTTGGACCTTGGAAAGACTGTGCTTGCCAGGATGGGGTACCCAACAGCTCTTAGCCGGAACCTTCTGAGCAGGGGATATGGCAGTCTCAGCTCATTCCAAGAAGTATTGGAAATAACAATCTCCTGCACATGTCTAAGTGCTTAAACAGAACACTTCAGGGTTTATTTCAGTTTTTTCATGCAATAATCTTCTTCAGCAGCAGCATCTGATAGCTTTACACGAAATCATAATGAAGTACTTGAGCAGATTATCCAGGCGAGCTCTCAATTAGCTGAGACATCTTGACCTATGAATCTGAATAAAAGGTGCTGAGCTTATTGTTGTGACCTTTGTAACAAGCATGAAACTGCTGTGGGTAGAGGAGTCCCTGAAATAGCCATAACGTGGGGCAGTAATTCTGAAAGGAGCTTACACCTACTCAGTTTTCTTTTTTGCTCCCTGCATGCTGCAAGAGGGTTTATGAGCTTTGGTTAATGATCCCAGCTGTTCCCAAGGAACTCTGATGCAGATAGGCTTGGACTGAGAAATGTAACATAAACAAGGAGTAGCTCTGTGTATCTGTATCTTTTCTTAATCAAGCTGCCTGTAAGGCATTATATGGGTACATGCCGTGCTCATCATTGAAATGCAGAGCTTTGCAGGCACTAAACAATCAGTAAATGATATATCATATCAGAGAGATATATTATTAAGCAAAGAGATCTCTGTAAACTTCTTCTGTAATCAAAAGTACAAGAAGTCAAGCTGAGGGACCTGCCTTTCTTAGCGTTCTTGGGTCTTATCCAAGAAATTTGCATGCACTACATTGTTTGGTACTCCATCTATTTTTTGGAAGGTGTTGAGCTGATCCTTCCAGAACCTCAGTCTGCTCTTAAAACAGCTGCTCTGTCCCAGTAAGGGTCTGTTAATCTGAATGTGTAGGCCTACTTCCATGCCCCTCTATCCAAAACATCCTACTCTAATCAGAATACCTGCTGCTGCCTGGTGTTTTAATGTGAGATAGATTTAGACTCATAGATTCCTGGTTTTGGATTCTTGCTGTCTTGGCCAGAGCCAGATATCTTAGAAAAGCCAGATTTCTGTGACACAGGCTTATTAAAGTCCTTGTGCACAGCCAGAACCAGGGTTCTTTTTCCACGTGCCCTGGCCCCGATTCCTGATTCCTCTTTGCAGCAACGAGCAGGTTCAAGCTTCAAAAGTTGTGATTCTACCCCAAGTACTTGAGGCCCCTGATAACAGGACCCTGCCACATCCTGCACGTCCTCTAACACCAGCATCTCCTTCTGTGCCGTGCCAGTCTGTGGGAGGCAAAGAAACTTTCTGAGCCTGTCAATCTGGGATTGCACTGCTCTCCTATGGGACACGAGACCTTTGGGTCCTGCAAGTCCTCTGACTACTCAGCTGCTGTGTAAACTACAGATGGCAGTGATACTACCTCTCCTCTGACCATGCTTATTTTAAAAAACAGAGGCACTACAGATACGTTTTGTAAGGGCTTCATTCCTTAGACCTGCTCTGAATGCGGCGAGTGGAAGGGGCACCTGCCAAAGGACTGGCATTCTGCTCTCTCTGCCTGCAGATCTTCATCCATGTTCAGGCTGGGTCAGTTTTGAATAAATGCAGAAGTAAAATGCAGAGAGACATATCACTTGCAGGTGAAATAAAAAAAAAATTACTACATTTACCTGCTCCTGTGCTAAAGTGTTTGTTGAAATACTTAGGAAAATGCAGGTGGAAGGGACCTTTGGAACTCATCTAGTCCAGTGCATCTAGTGGGACTATCAGAAGGTCCTGAGTTAAAGTGCTAATAACCCACAGATCATAGAACCAGTTTCCAAGTCTTTGCTGGACCTTTTCCAAGCCCAGCTGTCAGGCCCATCCTGTTACCTGTGTACAAGCAAATGGGTGGAGTGGGGAATTCACAGTTCTGGAGGATGAGCTTTATGTAACACAGGAAAGGAAAAGTCCTGACTGAGTTACTTGGGAGCACAGAATTGCAGCAGCATAGTCTGGATGGTTTTAATACAGTCACAGGTTTTGAAGCCAGAGGGGACCATTACAATGGTCTCTTCTGACCCTCTTGATGATACAGGGCCATTGAATCGTCCTAATGCTGGAATAAGAGTCTGCTTAGCACTACTTTTCTATAATGATTTCCAACTATTATAACATTTTTCTGAGTTATTCTCTAACCCCTAAATTACTCTTTTTCATATAAGGCTGTCTGTCAATCTGTTCTTTACTCCTCTGACAGCTCGTCCCCACCTTCCAGTGTCTTGGGTGCCTTTTTTTCTGCTGTCAAACTCAGGCTAATTCATTTTCAGTTCCCTTAAGAGACCTGTCTGAGCACTGAAAGATCTGGACTCTCACTATTTCATTAGCCCTCATTATTTTTCAGTTAATGGTTAGCTGGCAGCATTGATTTTGAATTTTTTTGTAATAGGAATGAAGCAGGTTTGCATTTTATAGTCCTTTCTCATCAGTCTCGGGGAAAAAAATATATCTGTCTACAAAGATATTACAGTCTCCCTGAACGCAAGCTTTATTGTTATTTGCATCACTTTCAGTTATGCACAATTTTAGTGGGAAAAGTACATGAAGTTGGAGTGCATGCAGCTGTTCAGGATGCTGGCAAATCCTGCCACAGATGCTCCCTTCCCTTCTTTGTGACAGGACTGTCATTTTATCAAAGCACTGAAAGGGAAGCTACTGGCAGAGACAGAGAAACAGCACTTGGTTTTCTCATAATGCTGAATGCTTTCTGAGACTTTAAAGATACAAGAGAGCTTTTAGGGGTAACGTGATTAATTTTGCTACTCTGGAAGAAAGCACAGAGTTATCGACTTCAAAGTGTCATTGTTCAAGCTGGCATTGCAGCCAGCCGGCGCTGAGCCGTGGTTTTCCAACAGGGAAGTGGGAGTAGCATGCTTCCCTGATTACCCTCGACTGGTGTTATTAATTAATCAAGCACAAGCTCGTTACAATGACTGAAGAATGACTCCTGAACAATCATACCAGCTTTTTAAAATTTATTTTGTGGAGGAGAGATGAGAGAGATATAAAAAATATAACAGTAGCATGTGACAATATTTTCCCGAAGACAGCAGATTCACAGGGCAGGAAAGATTGCAAATATTTGGGTCATTAGCCTGAAGTTTTCAGAATGAATAGGGGTGTTGGATTCCCACGTTTCCTCAGCAGCTTTGGTAATCTCAGCTTATGCAAAGTCTATCAGAAAATCAGCTAAGCATATCTTAATTCACAGGAGGCTTAATAGTCCCGTTGAATTTACCTGTATGAAATTATGCATGCAGGGTGACTTGCAGTTGCTGGTCCAGTGAGAAACAGAACTTTAGAGTCTGGGACTTGATGAGCACTAGTAATAGCCCTTGTCTTGAACAGCAATTGCATGTGAGCAGCCCCATGCAGATCAAGGTTCTTGTCACTTGTGATCACTTCAGCAATAATTTGAGTGGTTCTCTGGAAAAAAAAAATTCTTTCAACCTGGCCAATCTCAGAATTGATAAGAATTCTCCATTTTTTATTCCTTTTCTTATTATTTATTTTTTGTTGATCTACCATAGACAAACCATCTCCATAACTGAGCTTACATGGAATGTAAAACCTATGCAATTAGCATTAGTTATAATTATGTTTCAGTGCTGATGGGGGAAATGACAAGAAATTTATACTTAACAGAGAAAGGAGGAGATGGAGAAAGGATTACAAGTAGTAGTGTTTGGTAATGAGGTTAGTGACATAAAAGAGTTATCCAGAATTAGCAGCAGGAGCAGCATTTGCTTTCCTGTTTTTCCCAGAAATGGCTCTGCTAATAAAACAAGCACAGATGTGGAATGGTTTTATAGCTCATCCTTAAGTATCCTCGTGCAGTGTCTGAAACCTAATCATTACAATGTTTTGCATGAAAGCCAGAAAGTGAGCAAGTCATTATGTTGCTACGTGTTGACATGGTTCCTCGGTATCTTCCTCCTGAAATAAATACAGCCTCTCTGTAGATTTGCTATAATTGGATTCTACTGCACTGTAATATGTAAATTATAAACTTCAATTACCAGTGTATAAAAATAGAAAGTCATGTAAATGTCTTAGGGAAAAGTGTTTGAGCAACTACGAATATTTAGGATAACCAAAATGTGTACAATTTTGTTGCAGTTGTTGTCATTACCCTGAATCTTTAGGGTGTTTTTGTTTGGTTTTTATTTCCGGTTTTGCAGTTCTTGTTTGGTTCAGCTGTGGCAGTGAGCTATCTTTCACCTGCGGGGTCCCATACAGCTGACTGAAAGTGTCTTGGCTCTTTGCAGTATTTTGATAGCTTTAAACAAATAGGCAAAAAGATGTTTTAATTTGTGGTGTTTTCAATTGCTGTTAGAACACTGTTATAACCTGAGTGTTTAGCTTGCCTGTTACTGTTCCTATATGGTCTGTGGTGAGTGATTTCAGCAGTTTGTAAGGCTGCCTTCCTAAAGGTATGAGAGTGGGGATGGCTCATGCAGCACCTCGTGAAAGGGGTGCTGGTACAGTGAAGCAGATCCCCCCACAGGACACTCATGCTTGCTCTTCCCAGAGGTGACATTCCACAGGTGGGCTCCCACAGCAGAACAGACGTGGTCACACGATAAGGAGGAGGGAATCAGGAGGCTGGTTTTCTTTGACAGGACATTTCCTAGCCCAGGAGGGCTGGGTTTCCCCACGGCGCAGTGCGGAGGCTCTTGGCACGCCCTGCTCGTGCCAGGGGAGAGGCTGCTGTCTGACAGACCTCAGCAGGGAGCAGATGGGAGCAAAACCTGCAGCAGCTGTGCTGGATCAGACGGTGCAGCCTCATGCACAAGGCATGAGATTGGACTTGCTGATGTAATTTGTCAAGTACAGTTGTTTGGAGGCAGCCAGCAGGAAAATGGGAGAGGGGTGAGTTCATCGGTGCCAGCTGAGTTACTAGAACAAAAGAAGCAGTCTTTGCTCCTTCCCTATTTTGTTTTATCAGTGAAGCTCACTTGCTTTGGTTCTTTAAATAAGGAGGACCAAACCTAAATTCCATTTTCTTCTTTTGCACCATTTCAACCCTTTTTGCTCTCCTCAGGCCTTTTGGTCCCAAGCTTCTCCTCCTGAAGCCAGCTACCTGTAGTAACGTGTTCCATCTACATTGCTCTGACACTGCGTCAGCATGCAGGATTCAGACAAATGGGCTGGGAGCTCATGTCTTAAGGTGAGATTTACAACTGGTGTCTATCACCATTTTCAGGAGAGATCATTCCATTAGAGTCAAATTACACTTAGTGATGTAAGTAACCCCAAGCCATCTGTGGAGCAGGTTATTCTACATGGGTATGTCTCAGACAGTCGAAATTTATTTTTTTACCCATCTAGAGGATTTCAATAACAAAAGAAAAAAAGGAAATGTGAATTTCTTCTACCCACTACTTAATTCTAGAGTTGTTATTTTTATCTTAGTGCAGTTTAATATTATGCCAAAGAAATCCAGCATTCTCTGTCTATAAAAAATGTGTGAATTCAACTGTTGTCCTTTGTTTACCTCATATTCTGTGTATAGGTCGAAAGAATAATTAATGAAGAAACATCCAAAGATATCTTGAAATGACTTAATTTTCATTGAATTCTAGTGTGATACTGGTGTCTAGTTCTTGAAGACTGTGTAGCCTATGAGCCTAACTAAACTTATGTTACCATCAAAGCAATGAAAGTTCAAGTAACTTTAGCAAACTACTGTATTTCTCCCCTGTTCATTAATGTTAGATGATACTGAAATTTGCACTTTGAGATGATTGAGTGCAATACCTAAAATCCCATGACAAAGCAGGCCTTACATCCTCAGTAAGAAAACAGACCAGGAAAGCTTGCTTTAAAGCACTGCTGATTTCAAGATAATTTTGTAGTAAATTGAAGGAATGAAAAACCTGCTGCTCACTTCAGCAGGGCTTACAGGTATGGCTAAAGAGGAATGCTTTTATTGTTAAGAATTGCATTTCCAGGGAAAGGCCTTTGATACTAAAAAACTAGAAAATAAAAAGAATTGGCTATGCAATGCTGGAAAAATCCCTTCACTGCTCTCCAGCTAGACCTGAGCCTATAATACAACAGGATCCTATCACGATCTTTCATTCACTGAGACCACTATATTTTTTCTTGACAGAGCAATTACTACTTAATCTCATTAGGATAGATGGTAATGGAGTCTAGTTGTAAAATATCCCTTTGTATTTTTTCTTCTATTTTGTTTTGAATATATTGCTTTGATTTTTATCACATTTATGTGCACATTAAGGCACAATTATTCATTGTTAAAGTCAATCTGCAGTCAATGTCATTTTCTGTATTTTGTTTACCCAGATTAGAGGTTTGATCCTGCTCATTGACTTCAATAAGTGCTTGACTTACCCTCTCCCTGCTCTCTCTTGGATCTCCATTTTACAAAGAAGTTTGTCCTTGGCCCTGGCCTTGGTGCACAATGGAAAGGGCCCACGATACAGACTCTTATGTGTTCTGAAGGGAGACTGGTGGTGTTTACCTGTGCTGGGCAGGGCACAGTGTCACCCCTTCCAGTCTCCCTGGCTTCCAGCAAAGGATAAATGGAGGACAGGGGCTGGGAGAGCCTGGAAGGAGAAGCGTAGGGAGGAGGAGGAGGAGGATGACAGAAAATAGCTAGCCAATGTTTAAGAAAGAGACAAAGCCATGTCATCCCAGGGCAAAGGGTTTGTCATGCCAAGAGCTGGGACTGGCCTCTCCTGTGGGTATCAAAACCTGCAGGGCTTCTCAGAGTTCTCCTCTTTCACCCAGAGAAAAGCTCTCGGGACAGAGGTCTGTGCATATGGGGAAATTCAGTCAATGAAGACAGCCAGAGGGAGAAAAAGGAATGCTCTCAGTGCTTCAAGGGACAATCTAGAAGGATTAAAGCAGTCCCTTCTGACCTTCAAATATGTCACTGTTTCACAGTGCTGCCAGTTACGAGCAATTTTCTTTGCATTCACTAGAAACCTTCCTCCCCAGTGATGGGGTATTTGTGCTCTCCACCCTTTCCTGTGATTTTCCCACTTGTCATATATCCCCTTCCTTAAGTTACGAGTAAGTAGTTTTTTCTCCAATGAGCTGCATTCCTGTTCTGGTGAACAAGAAACTTAATGTAATATTAAGCAAAGAAAGAAACTCATTTCCCTATCTCTCTAACTTGACTCAAGCTATCAGTTACCCTGGAGCAAAGTGGAGATTAATCTACCCCATGTGCACTTGCAGTATTTAACAATAACAGTCTGCTTGTCTTATCAGTCTCCCTGTGGAAGTTTTGATCACAGAACTGAAGGAAGAATAAGCCTGTGTTTATTCTTGCTGAGGATCTTGACGTTTGGCAGAGTGTTTGCCTTGCTGGTTCTGTGCCAAAGCATTACAGGCCCCACTGGCTGTGCAAAGGTGGGGGAAGACGAGGAGGAGAAAGCCCCCATTAGGGAGTGCTGGGAGAAAAACCTGCAGAGGTCACAGTGCAGTCTTGCTACCCAGATTTAGTTGGGAAAAGCTGCATGGGCAAAGTAGGGTTGTTCCAAGGGTGGTGAACCCTGCCTGCCACAGGGGCCATGCCAATCCAGCCACCCTAGCCAGGCTGTGATGTTTTCAGTAATTGAAACATGTTACTTTTGCTGTTCTCATTTTTCTCTAAAGCCAGACTGCTTTCTGATGCTCCAGGTGAGATCATATCCTCCCCCCATGTATTTCAGTGGGAGAAATATCCAGTTAGCTCACTTCTTGCCAGTCTGTCCATGCCGAAAGAATGTTCTTCCTTGGGTGATCTGAAAAGTCCAAACCCTCTCCATCTTTTAAACCTGCCTCAAGAAACCCCCGTAATGTGCTATGCACAGGAGTTCAGCTGGTCAACTCGTAGATTAGTGGCACTTAGGAAAGAACATGTTTCATAGAGAGTTTTTGTTTAATAAATGATAGTGAAGAGTGTCCTGCACTGTTGTAACTGCTAACATTGCAATTCCTCTGCCACTGCCCTAATTTAATTTCCTTAAAAAGTACGTTTTGATCATTTCAAGGCACTGAAAGTGCCTGATGAATGCAGGTATGTGGAGTGTATAATTTCAACCTGGACTGTGTAATATTATTTCACATAAATAACAATTAATTACCTTTGGAGAACATTCTCAACCTCAGATGTATGACCAAAAGCCTGCTGTCAGCCTGTCAGGAGTTACTGTGACTTTGCATTAATAAAGGGAAATTAACCCCTCACCCCTCTTCTGTACCTGTTCCAGTTCTATGGTCAAGACAATCTCCTCCCCTTGGATCATCTGTGGAGCAGCATGTACCATGTCCCATTGTTGGGGAAGGGTCCTCCTGGACACGCCAGGCTCCTGGATCTCAGGGCACCCAAATCTCCTAAGAGAAGGGGAGCAGGGTGAGCAGCAGAAATGCTGCTTTGTTGGTTCCATGGAGGAACACTTGTATGACAGCTCAAGTCAAAGAATGCAAAGTTCAGTTTTAGGGGGGGAGAATAAGGATAAAGAACACTTTAAAAAAAATAAAATATCACTGTACATACTTATTTGATTCCTGACAGTAGATTTCTAGCCCTTTTTTAAATTAATCCTTATTCAACATTACAAATATATCCTTTTCATTTCAAGCTATAGTTATTTTGCTAAGTTCTACTTTCCCCTCTATTGATTTTATTCTTGTCTAAAACCTCTTTCTGTCACTCTGTAATAGAATAAAAATGGGCTAAATCAAGCACTTTATCCAATCGATGACTCTTCATACTTGACCAAGAGTCTCTGTGCCAGAAATAACATTCCAGAGTCTGTAAGTGATAAGGATGAAAAGGTCCATTACAACATATTAATCATTGTTCCTCCATTTTTCTTTAGGCAGGACAAGTCCCATTGCTGTTTATTCTGTGACTCCTGATGGGTGTCTCTGGAGCTGGCTTTACAACAGCAATGTCCTTAGGCTCTACATGATTTCTTTTTGTTTTAGCTGCTGTACTAAAATATATGCCCATTGGTTTGCATAATTCACATGTGCAGCTCCCAGACTGAGCACAGTCCTGACTGCAGGCAGGGAGGTTGGTCATTTTTCTCTGCCAGGCCTGAAAGAGCAGGTGTGGTAAGTGGATGGTGAAATCAGGTTCCAGTCATGTGTGGAAATACTTGGATGGGAGATATGCTTGTGCAGTGAGAGAAGGCAGGAGGGGAGCTCTGGGCTGGAGCAAGGAGGCTGCTAAAATCCATCTTCCTCTGCTTGCTTCAGAGGAAGGGAAATAGGCAGAAAGGGTTAGAGGTCTAGGGGTGGTGAGAGCTTATCAAAGAAACACAGTCCAGCTGCTTCTGTATCAGACAGGAGAAGTAAAGCTTGTCCTTCATTTGGAGTAGGGTTGTTGATGCTATAAAGTAAATGCCAGAGACACAGTAGAAGAAAATCTTTTCATTTTAAGCTGAATGTTCATCTCCTACCTTGCTACTCTGAACTCTCTCTATGACACCTGTGCCAACTAGGGCCTGCAGAACCAAGTGTTCATGTTTGCAGTGGTCAGGTTGATGGTCACAAACACTGCTGCAGCATCACTCAGCTCAGGAATAGATCTAAGAAAATGCTTCAGGGTGGCTGCAGTGCCTTGGGCTTCCTGACAGTGTGTGGGGAGAACACTTTGAAGTTTCACAGTGTGCTAAACCATGCAAGATGTTGAGCATGGTTGTTTAAACAAGGCAGCAGGAAAATGGGAGAGAGACAGTAATTTTCAGTCATTTTCTTCAGCTGTAGAGAGACTCTGTGCAACATATTATCCAGAGCTTGTGAATGTCTCCTGGAGGTAGAGACTTCTCATATAACCAAGCAGGGCTCTCTCTCCCTGCTTCTATAAAATTAATCAGAAGAAGAAAAGGAAGAGTGATGCTGCTCACTCTTCAATGGTTTAACCATGATCAATTCCTTCTTCTGCCAGAATAAATTCAGGTACATATTTTCTGGAAGGATACTCTGTAGACAGTTGTGTAGAAAGGTATGGGATCATGAAGACAAGAAATTGAGATCAGGGAGTCAGGTTAGACAAGGAACTGCAGCTGTGATCTGGTGTGGATTATGCAGAGGGGGATCCCTGTTCTCTGGATTTTCCCAGTCACTCTGATGCAGTGAACTCCATTTTTTTCTCTGAAATTCATTTTTACAGAGAAGGGTGAGCACTCCCATTTCCTAGCTCTATCATATGTGCTTGGTGTACATCCAGAAGTATTACCCTGGCCCTGGACGAAGGACATTTACATGGGGTTAGGAATTTCCCAGCAGAAGGCAGGCATGGCTTGGAATTGCCTCGTTCAAAAGAAGATCTGCAGCTGAGACAAGGCTGTGGTAGAGGCACTTCCTATTCACATCTGTCCTCAACTACCATCAAGATTACATTGTATTTATTTGATCACAGGCTTTCAGGACAGAAATTTTGGCATCACCTGAAATAGAACTTTGGTACCTGTGCCCAAAGTCCTTTATTCAGGAACTGGCTCATGATCAGTGCAGAGCTGGCGTGTCTGGCAACTAAAATTGGATCTCTAGAAAGAATGTTCTGCTGCATGTGCTGAGTGGAGGATTTGACCCACAGTTATTTTTTAGCATGCAGAAGCTGGTACCTTAATTCAGATGTCCATGCTCTCCCTCTTCCTCCCTCAAGCAGCTGGACAGCTTACACTATTCCTCTTTACTAAGCAGTACTTAACAAAGCAGGTAAAATTGAACATTACATGGAGTGTAACTGAGATCAATAATTAGAGCTACTTTACATAACCTCAGTCTAAGTGCACAACTGTTAGGTAATTCTCGTTAGAAGTTTGTGGAATGCTCTTACTTTCTTTTCCCTAATGTTACCTGTTTCTCGGTGTTTCTGCACAGAGCTGTTGAGATTTTTTTTTTTTTTTTTGTATTCTGCCATTTCTCCATCGATCCCCATTTCTTGTCCATTTAGTTAATCAGAAGTTTTGCAATGACTTATGCAGCCCTCAAAATCATGGTGGGAAATATTTTCAAGGGTTTATTGTTTTAAAATGATATCGAATTTTTTTAAAAGCTAACATTCTTGATATTGAATCACATGTTATGAAATAGAGATACGTAATGTGGTGGCACTTCTATTATTCATGACAGATCTATTTTTTAAGGAAGGTTATTGTAAGAAAATGCAAAACAGACTGCCACAAGAGGTTATAAGAGAGATAGATCACAGGTGACATTGGTTTCTGTAGAAACTATAGGCAGATAAAACCGAACAAATTAGTAGAGGAATGTTTCTTTTCTGGTATTGTTGTCAGAAGGATCAGATAAGTTATTAACTTGTTGTCTTACAAATAAAAACACAGAGAAAATGTCATTAGGAAATATTTTGGACTCTAGATCATATCCAGGCGCTTCTATCATCCTAGGAGGAAAACAAGCAGCAACATTGTCAATTTAAAATTCTGACTTACTAAAATAAAACATTCATGCCTGGATTCTTCCATGCCTCTTGTGCTGAGCAGAATCTTTAAGGAGACCCCATCTCCCCAAAACCAAGCCTATCTGTGGAGTATAGTGCTGACCAAAGATGGAAAGGTCCCAGATCCTGTCCCTTACAGCACATCCCCACCCCATGCAGCAGCTGGCATCGTGCAGTATCAAACCCCTGAGCTGGTGTTGCAGCATCCCTGTCACTGGGGTGAGGGCTGGGATGGGCTTTGCTCCACTGGCAAAGAGAGAGTGGGGACAAGCAAAGCCAGCCCCGGGTGAGGAGGGCAGTGGGGATGCTGCTGGGAAGAGCTGTATCTGCCCAGGCACCTGCCCAGCTCCACGGCCTCAGGGCACTTCCCACAGGCACCTGCCCAGCTCCATGGCCTCAGGGCACTTTCCACATTCCCACAATCTTTCCCCAAAGCCCCCGTGCAGGGGCTGGCCCAGGAGTGCCCTCCCTGCAGGTTTAGGTGACAGCAGTGGCTGCCCGTGGTTGTTGATGATGACAACAATTTCTCCTCCACATTACTTTTGATTACCAGTTCTCCTATGACTGGAGGGCCCGGGTTTTGTGAAGGATGTTTCTTCACACATAGTGTAACAGATATCAAATTGACCTAAGGGTTATTTCCTCTAAATTTCCTTTGGGTTCTGTTTTCTTCTGCTGGCTGAAACCAGGTTATTTCAAATGAAATTAGCCTGCCATAAATCTTCTTTCGCTTCCTTTTCTGCCACAGGCTCTTGCTTCCATGTCTGTGGTCCTAGATATTTTAAAATGTACTTATTTTAGGATAGATCTTAAGCTCCTAATCCCAAGAGTGTGAATTTCCATGTTTGAAGAATTTCCCTGTATGGGTAGCACCAGACGTTGCACCCTGGCCCCAAGAAGGATGTTTGCCATCTTGCTCCTCTTTTGTTGTGAATAGTAATTTTTGGGATGTCTGTATGGGGTACCTTCGTCACTATCAAATTTTTATGTTCTTTCTGAAGTAATTCAGAAGGACATGATTGAGTTTTACAATACAATGGCTCTTAAATGAGCCGGCCATCCATGAGTTAAATGAAGATATACCAGCTGTTGCTTTATGGGTCGTAAGTGCTTGGTTTCCATCAAAGCCTTAAAGGTTAGCCTATTCCAAGGGTCAACCTTTATATTAGGTATCATTTATCAAGGATTAATGCAAAATTAAGTTTTAATTGTACAGTATGATGGAAAGTTGGATTTGTTTAAAAGAGGTAATAAAAGGAAATTTATGTCTTTAACTGAGTATCAGAGTGGGACTGGGTGACTAGAGAATGCTTAATGTTTTTCCTAGGAAAAGTAAGGAGGTGAAGGCAGAGAGGGCAGACAGGCACTCTGTTTGCTGATAACCTTCCCAGCAAGTGGGGCTGTGCTGGGGTCTCGTGCTGGGGTGTTGGGGGATGGCACTGCCACACGCTTGCATTTAAGCCAAGCCCACAAAGATTAAAGCCACTTAGGGAAAGGCCAGCTAGCCGGCTTTTCTTCCATTTTCAGTCGGGAGTAAAGCTCACTCTTCACTTGTGTTCTCAGCAATTTGGAGCTTGACTGAGATTGAGTTTGACAGTAAAAGAGATAAAACTTATCATTTGGTGTCATGATTCAGTACATAGCCCAGAAGATAAATGACTCATTTCAGAGGTTGATAAAAATGTATTTGTTCATTTGCCATTATATGATCCGTTATATTTGCAACCAATCTTACAACTGAAGTAACATCCATTAGCTCAAAACAGCTGCATGCTGTCTGTAGAGTTAAAAGGAATTAAAGCCCAGTTGTGTTTAGAAAACATATGTGTATTTTCAGATTGCAGCCACAGCTTGATGAAGCACCATTAGACACTTGGGTGGCCAGAAGAACAGTCAGTGCTGACATGGACACCCAGGATAATGTCAAGTAAAATTCCTCCAGGAAATTACTGAGTGTGTGCCAGTGTCTGCTCAGTGCCCAGCCCCGCAGGCTGGGTTAGCAGCTAAAGCTCTGCCTCCAAGGAGCCCAGTTGTAACCCAGGGGGGAATCACTGCTGGGGCTGGGCTCTGCCTGCCAGCCTGTGCCTCTGGAACTCGGCCCTTTTGGGAAAGATATCAAAAAGCCCATGTGAATAAGCAGAGATTACAGGAGGACGGGTCTCTGTGAGTGAGAGTTAAGCAATCTTAATGGGGTTGCTTATGTGTTACAAATATCGAGGCTTTGAAGCCTAATTTTAAACCAATGGGAGAATATTCCTTCCAGCAGGGCTGGAGAAAATGGTATCTCTCTGAGCTCAAAGAGCTTTGGGCCGATTTCTTCATCTTTTATGCACTCCCTTTCTTCTTTTGCAATTTCCTCCGTGTCCTTCCTTAATGGACTTTTGCTGATCCTGGCTTTGCACGTGGGGAACTCTGACTCCTGAGCTGTTTTCCTCAACTCTCAGAATGGGGGACAAGCTGTTCTCTCTTGCTTTCTTACCAATGGACTCACTTTAGCATCATTTGTGCAGTTTCTGTATCAGGACCCAGCAGTGTTCTGCTAAATCCTGCTCTGGCCAGCGGTGACCACGGCCCCGAGGACCTCCTCTGTTTCTTTGGAGGAAGAGACATTGCACACTTACCAAAGAGCCAGATTAAACCATTCAGAGGTTTGTCACCAGTGAGGCATTGTCTTTAGGTCTGCAGATGCAAAGTCATCTTAAAACCAGAATGAATCTTGGCATGCTTTACTCAGGTCCCACAAAAACATGCAATTCCTTCAACAAAAAGTTAAACTGAAGGCCCCAGTTCAGAAACACAGTTAAGGCAGTGCTTCAGTTCTTTTCTGTTCCATGTTTCAGCTTACATTTTCTTTCCCTTTCCAATGTACTTACACTAATAACTTGATGGGAAGATGTTTCACAGGATCTATTTTTGTACCTGAAAATAACTTTCCTGTAGCCTGTGAGATGCAATGTGATGCATTGTCCCTGTGTGGAGAAGTTTTTTCTGAATGTTCTTAATAAAATTATTATTACAAATGTAAATCCTTGAAACAAAATGAGATGACAAATGAGTGGAGATTTTATAGGTTCCCCAGAAAATAAAAAACAACATTTCAATGAGCGCATTATTTATCAGTCCCATCTCTTTGTATTTATACAGGACTTCTCATCATGAGCTGCTTTAATTATCCTTTCAAATACTGTCCTCTAAGCCAGGGAGTACTGTATTTTCTCTTGGAAGAAATCTGCTAAGAATTCATGTGGTTTCAGTCACTTCTTGAAACCATACATATTTTTGTTCATTTTAAATATCCCTTCCATAGCACAGAAGAATGTTTGATTTGTTTTCCTTGGTTTATTTACAACTCAGTACTGTTTTCACTTTCTGATGATGGTTTTGTAATTAGATTTTTGTCTTCTTCCTCTCCCCCTGATTTTTTCATAATCAACTCCCAAACACGCAGAATTAATTATTAATAACATTATCCTCCTTTTCCCTTCATTGTCACCTTTCTGTGTTAGGAGGTTAATCTGTTGTCTTGTTAAAAATAGAAGGAAAACTTTTTTACAGGTATAATAATAAATAGTTTCAATTTTCCTGTAGAGAAGCCTCAGAGTTGTTTTCCCGTGATGGATTTGGAGACTGGCAACATGCAAAGGAGAGGACCTGGGGAGTGTGTGCTGCCTGTGGTCTGCAGCATCCCCCGTGCAGCTGTACCCCACTTTGGCTGCGTGGGGACCCCTCCTTTCGGGGCTGCTCCTTGGCAAACGCCCCCTCTGAGCTCCCCCTCTTCCCTTAAAGCTTTCTGATGCCTTTTCTCTCTCCACGCCTTATGCCACCTCTTTGTGATACAAAACAGGGGTGACAGAACTGAAGAAAGATTGACCTTTTGTTCATCTGCTCTTCTCCTGGATGATTTTTAACCTATTTTTGGATGAAGAGGGATTTTTTTTTTGGTCTACTAGGAAAGATCTCTGTTTCAAAACTGAAAAAAATATTTCTGAGCCCTCTCTGAATGTTCAAATTAACTTTCTAGTGGTTCTTAACTTTTCTGCCTGTCCCAGATTTATCCAGGCAATTGTCTAGATGCATAATGAAGCTCCATATTTAATAAGAAGGAGATTTTTTGCTAGTGGGAGTCAGTCAAATCATTTACTGCAAACTTGTTATTTGGTTTGGTTTGGGTTTGTTTTTCTGCTTACACCAATCTGCTGATCCCTGGTGGTTATTCTGTAATATTTGATACACAATACATTTGTTCCTTTCTCACCTGCTTGTCACATTCACCTGTGGCTGTTGGGGAGGGATCTACCTTTCCCAGGGACTTGATGGTGCAAAGAACAATGGTGTGAGGTTGTTTATTGGGCATTAACCCAGTTTAAATAATACCTAGCAGTGAGCTGGCTGTTTAACTAGCTCTGAGCAGTGGCTTTGTGTTACCTGTACTCCTTAGGAAAGATTGGCACAAGACAGATGAAGCTTTAATCAACAAAAAAACCCATTATTCCTGTGATACATTTACCTGTTACATTGTTTTTGTATCCTGCCTGATGAGAATTAAGTCCATGCAAGAGAGTTCACCTCCAGCACCTTTCTAGAAAATCAGAACACGACTTGTTTTGTGTACAGCATCAATTAACCCAGGCAAAAATGTATTGTCATTGACTGAGGCTTTCTTACTGAGTTAAGGTATAGTAGAGCTTTTCTTGAGAAAACACCTATAAATACCCTGTGCTGTCAAGGGGAGAGTGCAGACAGAGGGAAAAGGCAGATCAGGGTTCAGTCTGTCCATGTGCAGCAGCTAATGTCTCAGTGACTTTTTAGAATGGAAGTGGTTAATTATTCAAAACACAAGCTGGTTCAGGAGCATTTTCCCCCAAGAAGGTAACAATCCTCAATAAAAATTAGTATAGAGAGTAAGGAATCTTTTCAGTCATCCAGTCTGGACTCAGCTACCAGTTTCATTAACAGCTGTGACCGATTGTCCTGGATTTTATTCTCTACCTCATTCTCCTCCTTTCTAAAATTAAAAGAAGAGTTTCATGACATTCATAGATTGCTACTTAGCATATTGCTATTTCCTCCAGAATGCAGCAAATTTCAGAAATATGTTTCAGTCCCAGTCTGTTACTGTGGCTGGTACCAATTCTGTCATGTTTTTTCTGCATCTGTAAAATGTGGATTTGTGACAAAAGGTTCAATCTATTTTGATAATGTGGAGATTGAAGAAATGGTTCTATTTCATGACACTATTTCTGAAAAGGCAGCAATAATGGCTTTTCCCCCCCAAAAACTGAGAATAGAGACTCCATGCTTCAATAAAAACATGCAAGCTCCCTTTTCCTTAATTACTGCCTACAAAATTGAAAAGAAATGAAAAAGTATATCACTCAGGAGCTCAGGGATATTTGCCACAGGTCTGTTAACCACATCCAGCAGGGCAGGTCACAGCCCTTTGCCTGCTGTGTGCACCTCACAATTTTGGCAGCAACTGAAATCAGGAGAACCCCCAGACAGGATGATTTGCATTCCCCAAGTCTCTCCCATCCTTTACTCTGCCCTCATTTTAGCAGTTTGGTTTCCTGTGCAATACTATTGATTGCAGAACCATTGATCAGGATCGATCGATAATTGGCAACCAGGATTTTAGCATATGCTGCAAGTTTTAGAGAAGTAAATTCTGACATTCTCAAAGTGGAAAAAAAAAAAAAATCAGAAAAGTCCCACCTACCCCCAGTCAGACCTTGGTTTCCGTACAAGATCCACCTCAGGCCCTCTGCTTGGCTGCCAGCCTCAAATTCCTGCTGAATTCAATGGTAGCTGCAGATGGAACTTTCAGAAGCACATCCTTGAAAGAGACTTGGAGGGTCCCTCCAAGCAGGGGAAAGTGCTTTCTCCTCTCCCTCCCCTGCTCCTGCCACTTGTACATGGTGTACAAAGAGGTCTTGAAAAGATGGAGCAGGGATATCTTCAAACTTAAGCCTTCTGGGTCATCTTTTTATATCCTAAAATAAGGTCAGTAGCAGAGACCTTTAAAGGCTTTTCTTTTTGTTAGAATGCTTTAATGAGAAGTGTATAAACTGACACTGATCTCTTCACATTAGGGTTTATTGCCTTGCAATGCTGGAGATGTTTTTAAGTGATAAAGTTCTGCTCAAACGCTCAGTAAATAAATGCAGTAATAGAGAGATTTGGCTTATGTCAAGAGAGATGAACCGAACAGAATGGGCCATAATAGGCAACTTTTTCATGAAAACATCGGGGTATTACAGGAACAATGGGGTTTGTCGGTGTCCTTTGAACTCTATGAGGGTGAGTTGTGTGTGGTCTTATTTTAGGGATGGGGGAAATTGGATCAGGTCTGAGAGTGGCTTTCTAAATTCTCCTCTTGGCTCCGCCGTCATCTTTAGTAGATGCTGCTAAGGCAGATCAATGTTTCTGTTGATGTAAAGTAATCTTGCCATTGGAAGAAGTCTAATTTAGATGCAGCCTAATTTAATTTGCTCTGTTTGGACATGCTGTTTAATCTGGTGCTGAAAACCAAATCTTAGAACAGCTTTTCTTGACTGTACTGACAATTACACAAGTTAAGTGGTTGTGCCTTTTGGGACAGCATGTTCACATCCTTGTGGCAGGTTTATATTTGTTTTATTTAGGTGCTATGTCAAGTCAGGGCTTATGTGATAACCACTCAGGCAGACAAATTAGCTGGTTCTGTTCTAATTAATCTCAAGTAACTTTTATTGGACGCCTTCAGGATTATTACTAATGAACATATTCAAGATAGATTACTTATAAACAAATACTTATGTCTTTATCCCTAAACCATCATTTAAGTCTGAAAATATTGTCACACGATTTCAGAAAGTTGTGCTCTATCCAGTGTAAATGTAATGATTACATTACCATCACATTCACAAGCTGTCAGCTGTCAGATTTTACTGGTAAATATATTGAAGTAAATAGAGAAGCAGCATTGCAATTTCTTATGTTAATAGGGTTCTGTAGCTATTAAAACAGTCTAAATACATAATAAATAAATAAAACTGAACTTCATATAAAATGCTGACATGGGACATGATTTGTTTGCCTCTCCAGCAGTTTGTGGCACTAATGGAAGCATGAGCTTGGGACACTCCACTGGTGGGTCTGAGATAAATCCTCCCCTGGTGTGTTACACACTGGCAGGGGATCTGCCAGCTCAGGGGAATCTGCTGGCTCACAGACCCTCAGAATATTTTGGGCGCAGTTTGCCTTCTCTGACCGTCTGGAGGGGGTGGATTTCTCCCCTGCCAAGTTTCCTGGGGGAGATGGGAGATGGAAAAGCTTGCATTGCAGAAATAAGCAGGGAAAAAGGCAGCTCTGTGGTTTTCAGGTGAAGTGGAGGGGAAAGTGGGGTTGGCAAGGTACTGGGATGAGCATAACTCTGGGCTCCCTTTCTCAGCGTGTAAGGAAAATGGCCCATCCTTCCCCCCCAGCTGACTCTTTCCTTGCTGCAGGGCTGGGAAAAACACTGAAGTGAACAGTAAAATATAAAGTGCCCCATCTTACAGCGTGACATATCATTTTTCCCTGACATCTCATAACTTACCCTTTCCTACAGCTTTTTGTTCTGAGCCAAATGTCACAAGTTAACGCATGAATAAATGAGGACGGTTCTCACCACTTCCATGATATGTTGCAAAATATACACAGGTGGTGCTTTAAAGCCTGCCATTTGCCTCAATAACTAAATACCATTTGCATTTTACTGGCTTCTCTGTGTGTCAGATCCCGCACCTGTTCCAGACCCATTTCAGCAGGCATTATACCAGAGCCTATATTTTACTTCTTTCCAGTGGTAAATAAGTCAGTATTTCAAGACAGAAATCTATTAGAGAGAAAGTAAGTGTTCTGTCTGAGAGGAAATATGGCGTGTATGAAATTAAATTAAAAATAAATTGGGTAATAATCAGTCAAAAATTATAGAAGTGCTGGAGAAATCAGTCCAAACAGGAGAAGTAAAAAAAACCAAACAAACCCCAACTTCAAACTCTCATGTATTAAATTCATGTTTCCATAAAATCTTTAAGTATGTACTTAACTTAGATATATGACTTGCCCCGCTGTAATCAGGGGTAAAACACATATGCTTGAAGTTAGAGGTGTTGTTATGTACCTTGCTGATCTGTAGCTTAGGTCAAGCTTAGTAAGTATCTCTGGAAAACATCTCTGATTACATGTAAAAAAATCCACTTATGTTCACAATATTTGTTCCATTGAATATTCCTTAAAATATGTTGAGTTTGACCATGATTAGAGGCATTGTGACAGTAGATGTTGTGACTCTTAATGAACAATAGCAAGAATTGTTTAAGGTTTATTCTGAATGCATAAATGATGCAAAGGAGAGTGGTTCTGGGGAGAGGTGATTTTTAATGTTCCTGTCAACACCAGATGCTGCTCTAAGAAAAACTCTCTTTTTTTCAAGACACTATAACCTATCTGGAATGACTGCTGGTGGTTTTCAGCTTGCAGTAAGGTGCTAGGAGTTGTTCCAGTGCAAATTTGAGCAATCCCTGCCTAAAGCCATCCATCAGCATTCACAGACATTTTATCTTGTGCCTCTCAGCCCCAGCTAAGGACTCGGAATCAGTCTGAATGAGAGTGTTCGTGATGTTTACAGTTTACATTAAGTGGCTTTTAGAAAGGAAGAAAAGCTTTTACTTCACAAATTAATCGCTCTGTGTATATTATTAGGATGTACTAATAGGGGCTAGTGTACACAACAAAAGCAGAAAAAAACCACATCAGCTCTCTTTGTCAGGCAAATCAGAGTTTTTAAGAGTTGCATGTACACAAATTAAATTATGTTAAGAAATTTATAATGCTATTAGGTGGCCTTTACAGACTTTAAATTTATGAAGCAGTGTTTAGGCTTTCCAATTTCCAGTTGTCAGTGGTGTGTGTGCACACTGAGAGCTGTAATGGAGAGACTTAGAGACCAAGATGCACTGAGCCAAGAGCAGAATTCAGCACAGAACTAGAAAAATTAACTACCAGGGGCTTGAAGGAAAAAGTGCTTGTGCTTGTGTATCCAGAATTTATTAGAGACACCTGCCATTTAGGTGCTTAGATCTCCAGCTGCCCTGTTCAGGGATGGCTCTGCACCCAGAGCAAGCAGTTGCTTGGCTCTGATCTCGGTGGGAGATGGAGCATGGGCAGCAGTGGGAGGGCTTGTGCTGCATCATCCCTGAAGGGGCTGCAGGGAACCCTCCAGCCTTCTCTTCCTCCATAAAATGTTTGGTTAATTTGGCGTATTTTCATTTTTGGAGACTTATTTTCCCCTAACTGTTTTGGAGAGAGAAGCCGTGGAGCCTGGGCTGGGTCTCTGATGTTGACGTCTCAGTACAGACAGAGGGGTCAGGAGAGCTCAGTCAGACCCTCACCAGCAGCAGCCCTGGGGTACAGTCGGGTGCTTTGCCCAAACGGTGCTGTCCTGACTAGCTTGTACATATAATACTAGTTTGTATTTGCTGAGGGAATCTTATTTTGCCGTGCCTGTGCTGCTGTCACAGGGTACAGGCTTCCCCACAACCTGCTCTTGGTGTGGATGTTGGTTTGAACAGAGGTCTTTTAAATCAGTGTCAGAATACAACAGAAAGGGATTGGTCACATGGTGACCACAGAAAAATAGTGCTAACCTTGGAAGTGAGGTGGAGTGCTCTGGACCAGACCTTCAGTATCACCAAGAGCTTCATAACAGATGTCCAGAAGAATCCTTGGGAACATCTGAGCCACAGCACTCTATCCTTCATAGCTTTCCTCAAGGCACAGTAAGCCAGTATATTTGTTCAGATGAAAACGTGGAAGCAATGTGACTTTCACTCAGATGTCTGCTGTTCGTTCTTCAGCACTAAAAAAAGTGTATTTCAGAAATGTGCAGCTTTTTCTGCTGGAACTTGAGTCTCAATTAAAATAACAGTATTTATAAAGAAAAGGTAATGAGAGTGCTCTCACAGTATAACATTTTGACTTTTCCTTCCTCAGCCATTATGAGAAATACAAATATTCATCTGGGACCGTTGAAAAATACCATTTATTGAAATAAAATTACTCCATCTCAGTTGGCTGAACCAACATCTTAAGTGCTGAAGTACATTTATGCCTACTACACGAGGAAGGGTGTTTTATAGCCTTAAAAAAACACCTTAAAAATTACCACTGTACAGTTAAACTAAATTTCCCCCCATTTTGCTGTAGTAGAAGGCAGCACACAACTATGCTGCCCCAAAGCAGACCTAAGAGGTGGCTAGAGCTGGAGTAAAATCAGGGCTATGTGAAAATTGTGGCCATTTTCATCACCCAGTGGCAGTGGTGTTTTAACAGGTGGGCTCCTGCTGCTGGTTGCTACTGGGTGCCTCTTAATGGCAGGTGTAGTTTCCTTGTGCTCTGTCAGCCCCCTCGGACTCACTGTGAGTGACCCTTTGCTGCCTGAGCCGTGGAAGGAGGTCCCAGCCCTGCCTTTCTTGCTGACTCTGGTGCCATTTGCCACAGTACAACCCTCACCATCACCTCCTTGGCACAATAAATTAAGAAAGAAAAGCACCTATACAAATAAAAACTCGGTGGTGCTGAGCTGTTATTCCTGAATATATCATTTGCCAACCCCAGCCCAGCTGCAGACAGGGGTCTGAGGGTCCCTGTGCTCGGTGCCTTCCAGCGGGGCCGAGAGCTGGGCTGGGCAGCTCCTGGGGCTGGTGAGGGAAGCTGCACGGCTGATGTGCCACTCACTGCTCCCAAGGATTTCCCTCAGAAACATCACAGAGCCAGGCACAAAGCACACAGAGAGCACATCAATCCCGGCTGCACCCTGGCTCGCTGCCTGCCTGCTGCTCCTCTCAGAGCTGTGCTCTCCCTCAGAAGGTTTCTGCTCTTACCTGGGTGGAGGAGAGCTCCAGCCTGTCTCATCACCGTGTGCATCTCTTGGCAGTGACTCTTCCTGAGAAGACATGTGGAGAGTTTTTTGAGAGAGGAAAGGAATTCTCTCCTTAGTGTTTCGGGTTGGGAGAATTGCTTCTCTGTACACAGCACGGCAGAAATTCCAGGTAACCCTGCTGTCCATTGGCCATGTTGCTGTGCAAGATGCATTGCTAATTATGCCATCTCGATCCCACTCCCATGCTGCTCCTGGCCCTGGGATAGCTCTGGAAGACACCTCTTGGCAAAGGCAGGACGTGCTGTGTTCCTGATTCAGCCAATTTGCCTCCCTGCATGCACCCCTCAGGCTATCCCTGGGGAGTCAGTGCATGCAAGTCACTGCTCAAACATGAGCATTTTGCAATCCATATTTAAGCAGATTTAAAAAAACCAGGCTTTTTGGCAACTCGGCTCACCTGTAACTTCTGTTGGCTTTGAAAGGATGAATTCATGATGTTCCCTAAAGTTGGATGAATTTTTGATTCTTTTGGCCAGCATTTTAAGCCTAATATTTTAAAACATTTCTCATGTCATATCGTGACCATATAATAGGAAAGCTATGGGGTGAAAGCTGAATCATGGACTTCCAGCCATGTATTGCTTTATTCAGGAATGTTACTGAGTGCATAACTGTCCTGCCTTCTAAAAGAGCAAATTGTATAAGTATGCTTTAAAACAGAAGCTAAAACTAATGTGTGTTTTCCTTTGCCAGTTTGGATTTTGGTGACCTCCATTTTCCAAATGAAGTCCTTTCTGAGTCTTCCAGCTGCAGATAATGGTGTAAATTTTTCCATGAGTGTAACAATTGTTTGGGCTGCTGCTTGAGTGTAGTGATCATTTGTTGGTGCCACCACGTGTGCCAAACCTCAGCATCTTCAGATTCCTATCACCTGTTCTCACAAATGCTCTCTCTCTCCAGAATTTAGAGATGCCAAAATCCTTTTGGGTGTTTACCTATACTTGTATTTAGGAGGCTTTTCAACAAACACCCAGCATTTCTGAAGTGTTTGTTTGCTTTGAACAAGTACCTGTTTTCTAAACACTAGATACAACACCATGAAGGACTGGCATGGTTCTCATAGCAATTAAGTCATATTTTTCCAACCAAGATTTATTGTCTACATTTCTGCATCAAAGTGGAAAGCTATATAAAGATAAGCCTTTTTGGATTGGCTGTTCCAGAGTCAGAACAGTGGAATGTGGAGGGATCTTTTACCCCACGAGCTGAGGATTTCTGCAGAAGCCCAGGCTCAGAGCCTGCCCAGCTCCGCGGGCTGTGCTCTAATGTGCCCTCCTGCTCCAGCCACAGATTTGGCCTTGAGATTTGTGTTTGTTTGAGTTGTGTGCTCAGGGAATGTGCAGGGATGTGGGCATTGTTCTGTTGGCATGGAACTCACCTAGACTTATGTATGTTTACTTTACTGAACCTAAGGGATGAAGTACTTGATACGGTTAATTTATTATGAGACATAAATTCGCCAACATGGTAAAGAACTTACTGCAAAATGATGGACAACTTGTATTAGAATTCCTCTACTAATGCAGTGCAACACTCATTTATTATTATTATATGTCCAAAAGTGCTTTTGGCACGGTTTTGACACACTCTGCTAACAGACATCCAGTCCAAATTTATTGCCAAAGATAGATCCCCATAGGAATGGCAAACTATCCACACTGTTCCTGTACTGTCAGATACCACGCTCTGCCAGCTATCCAAACAACTGCAGGCAGGGGGCCAGGGAAAACATATTATAACATATTATAAAACTCTATTTTGACTTGCACCTTTGTTAAAAAAACAGGAGACTGAATTTTAAAGTAATAATAATAGAAGAAATGCTTTTGAATTGGAGACGTAGTAATCTGAAGGTAATTCAGTGACCCATCAGACTAATCACATATAAAATTCTGCAGTCAGTGCAGGGAAGTGAAATGCAAACTCCTACACCTCACCATTAATTTCTTCTTTCCTTTATGATTTAATATTGAACAACGATGAAATATGTCATCCATAACGGGAGAATTGGATGAAGTGATTTTCCAGTAATTAAAAAAATGTATGGAATCTGGGTCAGTTTTCCAACAAAATACCCAGCATAAATTGATTCAGGGAGAGACTAATCCATGAAACATATGATTTCAGTTCATTATATGATTTCTGAAATGCTGTAGTACCTGAGGATCTTGATTTCATTATCTAGGCAGATGGATAGTGATCCAAATTTATTTTAAAGTGAGAGGGGTGCACTGCAGTCACCCCATGATGGAAAGCATGCTGGACGTGATTGAAGAGAGTGTCAAAACTTCAGGAAGTTCAATGTGTAGGTAGGGGAAAAGCATGTTAAATCTCTTTTCTGCCCCTTCCCTTGAAGGAATTTTCTGAGTTGCCATGGTGTTCCCTCCTCTCTCCAGCAGTGATGGGCCAAGCCCCGCTTGCTGTAGCCATGCAGTCGGTTTTGCTTGAAGCCAACAGAAATATTTTCCTAAGTAAGAAGAGTGGTCTCTAGCTGCACTAATTGCACTCATTTTTTTTTCTATATTCATCCAAAAGACTGCCCACTGATTTCACTGAGCATTAGATGTAGGTTTTATAGCTTATTTCTCTTTTACTGTGGTAAATTCCTTCTGGTTTCTGAGATGCTTTTCTGGCAGGAAGTCTGCAAGATCATCCAGACTGCATGTAACTTTCTGGTAGGATATTTATAGTTTGGTATGTGTTTGTTTGTTTGTTTGTTTTGGGTTTTGAAGTGTTTGGATTTGTTGTTTTTTCTCTTCTTTGTGGCAACAAGACTATAATCTTATTTGAAGCCAGACAGTTCCCCTGTTCCACTGTCAGTAATCTCAGCAAAGGATCTTGTGAGATTTTGTTTTTTAAAATTAGGATCTCTGTATTCCTATTTCATTAGAAGAATTACAGATTTGTAATAAAGGATTTGAAATCACCCTAATTTAATGGAAGCTCTTTCTAATATGAATGATAGAACCAGTACACGACTAATCAAATATATTAGTGCACAGAAGGGAGATTGCACAAGCTCATTTGTCTTTTTGTCCATGTTTTATATTGTCTATATTATACTATTTTTTTCCATTTTCCCTTTACCTTTTTTTTCTGAGCTTCAACTGAACAAATTCACTTAGAGTTCATTATAAGATGGTCCAGGAGTAGATTACATAGTGCTTAATGGATTGTATTTCTGCAAGACCATTTAAAATGCATTTATTAGGGAGGTTAGGTTTATAGAAAATTAATACAAATATCAAAAGATTTGTAACATTATATATGATTCTGGGCTCCATAAGTTTACAAGTTTTGTGTGAAGGTCCACCATTTTTGTAGACCATGCAAGTGAATGTCAGTGAAACAATTGCTGCTTTCTGTAGAGCTTTCATGTTATACTGTTTGCTCAGGATATTTTAAAAATCAAGAAGTCTTACAAAAGTTAATTAGGTCTTTAAAAAAAGTGAAGTGTAATCAAAGAGTTTTCGTGTCTGGATTTCAGTGCTAGACTACTGGCATCAATTGCATGATTAAGAGTCACTCTTCTAATTTAGCTATTAGACAATCATTAGCCTGATTACTACGTATTGACTGCTGCACTTAGCTCTCCGATCATACTACAGGAGGGGAAAAAAATATAACAGCAGAAAGGAATAATTTACCAATGACAGCTTTGCATAACAGTTCTCAGAGCTGTTTTGGTTTTTAAAACATTTTCCCTTTCACACTAAAGGCTCACCTTGGCATTTTGAGATGTAAAAGCCTGTCGGCTGTTAGAGCAGACTGTGTGACTGGGGCCGGGCTTCATGCTCTGGATGAGGCCAAATGCTCCCTTTGTATCTCAGGCTCTGAAGTCACTCCAAAGTCAGGCTGTATTTTTATAGGAGGAGAAGGTAGAGTTTTATTCTGCTTCTGAGACCCAGAAAGCTTGAAAGCTGTACTTTAGAAACATTTCCCAGCTCCTATTGAAATCCCTCTATGTAACAGCTTCCTGCTTGGAAAGTAGGACTGATGTTAATTTGGTCTGTCTGGTCCTGTTAGGCTGCAAACCCTGGGAGAAGGGGCCTGTAACCTTAGGGTTGAGCAGTGCCTGGCACGGGGGACCTGATTCCAGCTGGAGCCTCTGAGGACAGCAGCAGTAATATGAAGGCAAAGAGGAATTTGTGACTTGTTCGAAGATAAGAGGAAAATGCATTGCTTTCAGGTTCGCTTTTCAGCAGCAGTGTGGTGGCAGGGCCAGCCCGCTCTCCTGAGCTCTGGATGCAGGGAGCAGTGTCCCTCCTGCCTGCTGCCTCCTGAGAGGCTTCCCAGGGACCCTTCCTTTGCCAAACATCTCCTCCCTGCCTGGGAAGGCCCCCTGCACTGGACAGGAGTGACGGGGAGTCTGCTGACAGGGAGGAGTGGGAAATCTTTCATCCCTCTCTTTCCCAAGCCTCCTCCTCCAAGCTGGCCTGAGCTCATCAAAGCCCTCCCTTGCCAGGGCCACCTCACCAAGGCACAGGCACGGGCTAGCAGTGGAAGCACGGGTTCTTCCTGGAGCTAGGGCAGTGCTGGGCAGAGCTCTGCTGTCTTTGCATCTCTTACAATATTTGTGGAAATGAACCTTAACTGGGCCCAGTGATGGGTGGCCAAACCAGGTCTGTTGCCAGTGTAAGAAATGCGTTCTGGTGAAATCTAATCAATACCTTAATTTAATGTATTTAATGTGGGGCAAATTTCTCCGTTCTGAGTTTGTTTTGTCCTGATCAGGCTGTTTGAAGGTGAAGTCCTTGGAACAGTGCTCTGTATCACCTGTATCAGGGCTGAGAGCTGCTGCTGACAGCCGACAGTTCCATTCTTCCTCAGCCTGGCCCCGTGACCACCCTTTGTGCCAGGCTGTTTGGTGCTGAAATGCAGCTCATCATACCTAGGATGAGCACAGAAAGCATTATCATCTACTGCTTCTGTGAGGCTTGTTCTGTGACTGCACTCAGCAGCATAGTGAATATCATCCATAGTAAGTAGCTAATTTAGCATCTCCTTTCTGAAAATGTGGTAGTGATGAATAATCAGCAAAGATTTAAATGATCAGGAACTTGGATACTTTTTGAAAGGCTGAAAGATGAGACTGAGATCTCCTCTTATAATATTCTATGTGTATTACATAATACTAAGTGCCTATACAGCAACTTATGTTAAAAGATAATATGAACAATGTTGCAACTTAACACCATGTAATGCATTTTTATTCTCTCTGCAAGTAATCTTAAATTATTTTCCTTGTCAGAATGATTGGCTGATCCTGATTGAAGAATCTTTTATTTTTAGAGAATACCTTTTTGTTTTATAATTTCCCTAATTAGCTGTGAATCCTGCTACTCCTCTCTGTAAAGAACTGACGTCTGCCAGACGTAACTGCCCACATAAACGCAGACCCCTTTGAATATTGCCTCACAAAAGTTTCTTTTCCATATCAAGAGACATATGTACCACACAATAAAGCTAAATGGCTTCAGCTAGGAAAATGATAAGCATAGAAATACTTGTCTCAGATAAAATACCAACCTGCACAAGCCTCCCTGGCACACACCAGCCAGCCTGGACTGCTGCTGTTGCATGCATTCTGCTGGGTTTTGGGGATGATCCACAGCTGTAGGCACCCCTGTGAGCAGCATCCCTCCATGGCTTTCCTGGGAATTTATTCCTGAGCCTCAGGTTGTGGGTGAGGGCTGCTGGCTGCTACTGCTGCCTGTTCTTACATCTCAATCCCAAAGCACCTCACTTCTTTCCTACTTCCACTTCCCTTCAGCTTCCTACCTCTCTCCAGGGGCTTTCCCCCTTCGGAGGGCAGTTTGCAGCTTCAGGAGGGCTGCAGAGAGCAGACGTGGTTGGCATTCACCCCCTCACCTCACCCTCAGGCCGTTATCAGAGGGGCAGAAGTGGCTGGTGCTGGAGAGTGCCCCAGAGCCCTGCCAGCCGTGGGGACAGCGGGGCCACCCTGTCCTCCCAGCACAGCGCTGGGCTGCTCTGGTCATGCCACCAATTAGGGCTGCTCCTGCCACGGGGAGCTGACCTGCATGAAACCAGAAAATAGGACCAGTCGTGGTTTTCTGAGGCTTTCAGCTGTATAAAGGGTTTAGATCAGCTTTGGACAAGTTTCTGAGCTCAAGCTTTTGTGGGGCATGAATCTTTTTTCTGCTCACGTCAATGTGTTTTGGATCAGGCCCCTGGTTGGGATAGGCTGATGCTTTTGATATATTAGCCTGTTGCTGATTAAATGTATATTTCACTTTTTAATTTTCACTTTTTGGGGTAGCCATCGCTCTAATGGAGACCCATTTAGCCATTGCTATAGATCAAAAAAGCCAAGCTTGCTCTGTGCCGCTATGGATTTTCCATGGAGCTGCCCATAAGAGCCTTGTAGTTATTAAATCCTTTGTTTTGCTGTCAATTAAAGATGGGTAAACATCAGTCAAGGAAGGGTGGGTTGGGGTTTTTTTTGCTTGTTAATTAATCAGTGAGCCCCTTCTCTCTTTCCTCTATGCTTTCCCTCTCCTTTCTGTGCTTTATTTTATATCTGTCCTGGTTTCTTTCTAATAGTAACAGGCAGCTGTACAGCGTGGACTTCAGTGCTTTAGCAGCAGAATTCTGTGTCTGGATCAGTCACAGCCTTACAAATTAGAACAATCCCTGGTACGCATGTCCAAATAGGACAGAGAACGGTCCCTATTTCGTTTTATTTTATTTTGCAGCCCTGCTTTGCACACAGCACACACAATGTCCTTTCACATTAAGAAATGAGTTACGTTTCCTTGATGACTCACTTTCTTATTAGGTTACATTTGGTATAACTGTTTAGGGCTACTTCTAATTATTCATATAATATTGTCTTATGTATGAGGATGGCCCATTTTCCACTAATTTCTCAACCCTGTTTTTCTTTCTCTAATGGCATATGACCAGCTCCTAACGTAAAAAGAAAGAAAGGAGGGTGAATAAAAGGATAGGGAAAGAAAAAGAACTCTGCTGTACAACCGAAACGGGTAATTATGCTCCTCTAAGCACATCGCTAGAGCCCAGCTGGCACAATTAAAGAAATAGCTGATCAGTTCCAGTTATTGATTCTGCTAACATGTTTGTTCACGGTTGCTTCTTGTCTAATTAGTTTTTTCTGCTTTCTTAGTCTGAAAGCATACCTTTTCAGTCAAATCTGTTTTCAGGCATCAGATAGCAATGCTTTATTTAGACCACTTGCTAGCCATTTATTTTAATGCAACAGTACTTCTGTTCACTTTTTTTTAACCCTCTGTGGGGCTGGTTCTTTGGGACAGTGTTGAATTTCCTGGAGCTTTTTTGAGATAGTCTGAAATTTAAGATGAGGCTTCATAATGGTGAAATGAACAGATCTGAAAGTAGGGGTTAGGGGATCTCTTGGGAGCACCTAAAAACATTTAGATACCTCTTGCAGGTTGTAAGAAGTTACTGGCTGTACTTGGCAATTAGGGAAGAAATGAATGTCAAGGCCCCATGCTTGCATTCTAACTGTGTGGATTGGCAATTTTAACTGCTCAGAGACTCTTCTGTTTACCTGAATCTGGTCCCTTTTTTCCTCTCTTTTGAAAAAACAGATCCTATGTACAAAACAGTACTTTGACAAAATGGCCCTTCTTCACAAAGAAAAAGGACAAAGAGAAAGGGAGTGGGAGTTTGGTAGGAATCCAACTGTACCAGGTTTTGTAATTTCTGAAGTGCAAATATATCAAATACTTTTTATTTCAAATAAGAGTTTTACGTAAAAGTGAAGAGAATTGATATATCAAACAAATAATAATTTCCCTCCTATAGAATTGAATCAAGTGAAAACATTTAGAAATAGAGCTTTTTGCCCTGACTCAGAACAGCAGCAACAACAAAGAAGAAATCTTGGACTGTTTTGCAGGACATAAAATCCATTTTCTAACCAGCTCTAGTTCTGTTGTTCCCTTGTGCTGCTGAGCAGCTCTCACACTGCACCTCAAGCACGACTGCATTTCAGTGCTGGATAAAGCTTTATATATTTCAATGAACAGTAAATAGATCATTGTGGTCTGAATTACTTTTATATTTAAAAACACCAAACAGGAAAGAACGTGCTGCAGTCTCCATGACAAAATGTATGTGTCTGCACACATGAATGAACACAATAGTCTAAAATGGATAGTAGTAGTCTGACAGATTTAAAGGTGCAGAACACAGGGAAGACGTCATAATTCTCTAACTTAAAAGTGTTGTTCAGTGATTCCTTCAGAAAAGAGAATTTCTTACTGCTTTATGCAAAGTGATTTGAAGAATTGCACTATCTGGACTGAGAGAATAAAAATTCCTTTTATGTCTGTTCAAATCATGCTGTTCTTAAGATTTCTTTTTGGGTTATTAGAACTGTATAAATACAGGTTGATATTAACTGCTTTCAGCAGCCAGAGATGTATACATGTTTTAGATATTGCAGTAGTCCTTGTCTTTGTGATTGACATTACTCTTTCCTGATTTCCCATTTTTCACTAAGAGGGGGAAGCCAAGAAGTATTTCAGCTGTTAGCAGATGAAACCTGTACCCTACCAATCTGATTATCGTTCCAGGAGCACACAGCACAAACAGCCAAAAGTTTTTGACATATTTGGGCTCCATCAGTTCTTTCCTGGCCGAAATACTCAGTGCAGCTTAATCCCAGGTCTTGTCCCAGCCTCCCTCCCTCTGGTCCCTGGAACACAGTGTCCTTCCTGACACCCTGTGTCCCTCCTGAGGCGGGCACATGCCTTCAGGTACACGGCTATGCAGACGGGGAGGTGTGGGGAAGGGAGGAAGGAGAGGTGTTAAATGTAACTGGGGTAGGTGCTGGAAGAGCCTGGGGAGGGGCTGCTGCATACTGGGAGGTGCTGGTAAGGATCAGGGGACCTGCAGAGGGTGGCTGAGCTGGGTACAGGGTGTAGGACAGCGTTACCTGCCACTGGGGACTTGAGATGTTTGGTCTGTCTGGGGTGCAGGTGTGATGCTGGGACAGGCCATCAGAGAGGCCAGGAACGGCCCCCCAGTTAAACAATTTTGGGATTTGGGAAGCTGAGGCTCAGCTCCCAGCCCTGCCATAGGCTGCCTGGGGGACCTTGAGCAGGTAACCTTATTTCACTGTGCCTCGGTTTGCTGTCTGTAAAATCTAGAAAGTAGAGCAAACGTGCTGCCCACTGCCTGAGGGGCGTTGTGGGGATGAAAGCTTTGGGGTGCAGGGATGTGAGGGGCAGGGCAGCTCGGGGAGCAGGGGAAGAGGGGCTGCCTTCGTCAGGGGCTCTGGCAGTGCTGGGGCTGTGGCTGTGCACAGCACTCAGCCAGACGTGGGGCGTCTGACCTGTCTTTATTGAGCCTGCAGCTCATTGTGGTGAAGCTTTCTCCTCTGCCTACCATAAAAAAAAGATGTAAATTGGAAGGGTACAGCACTTCTCATAAAAACTCTGTGCATTTATATTTAAACACTGAAGTCACACCACTCCCTATTGAAAAGCCCTCGGCTCCATTGTTGCACATGACTAGCGCAGAAAGAGGCCATTATACTCGGCAAAAATGTATTTTTCTTGCTCATTTTCCTGGAAACAAAACCTCCTGAGCTCTGGTGGCACAAGCCTCACCAAATGGTATTGATAAAGAGGGAGACATTGCACATGGCACCGAATCACCGGCTCCGTCTGAGAGGGAAGGAATAAAGCTCCGAAATATGGCAGCAGATGCCTGTGAGATTGCCTTTGTGGCAAAGCAGAGCAGTTTACCAATAAAGCTCTCTCTGGCTGTTATAGTTGTGTTCAATAGCAATGACAGCTGTCAAGGAGCTCAGGGACTTGCTGGGATGCCTTCAACATTTTAATCACTCCAGCAAAGGCACGGAAAAACTGTTTGTGTTTGGAGCACTGTTATTGTCATATGATGTTTAAAAAGAATTGGTAATTATTATTTACCTGAAAATAAGAAGGAGCTTTTAATTGTTGCGATACAGCTCTTGTTTCTGTAAACAGAAAGGACAGGTCCTCTCTCATTTTAATTTTGAGCAGTTAATTGGTGAAATACATAGCCCCTTTTACTATCATGCTTTATATCTACAGATGATGAACAATTTTTCCCTGTGTAGCTCAACTGACAGATTTTAATATTCCATTAACTTTACGGTTTTACTATAACATTGCATCCTGAGACACTGGGGCATTTTGATTCAAACTGCAGGAAATTAATTTTCTCTCTTTTATTATACCACCAGTAACTACCTTAAAAAAAAGAAACTTTAAAACTCCTAGTGACATGAGCATAATATGTAAAAATGACAGGAAGAATTATGAATTTTATTTCCATAAGAGAAGGAAAAGGGGGTGGGGGGTGTAATTATAGTGCTGAACCATTGTATTCAATCTGAAATTAAGATACTTTTCTAAGACAAGAAATTCACGTAGTCAAGAAATGATCATGATGGAAATCTTTGCAGTTGAAAGGTATTAACAGTTGTTAACCCCTTTCCTTGCAGCCAAAATGTTTTGACTGAATATCTCTGCAAAAGAGAAAAAAAAAATCGCAAACTTTGGTGTTGGAAGGACTGAACTTTCTGATCTTGTCTAAAATGACCACAACTCTTCTTGGGAAGGAAAAAATATATAGCTGCTTGACTTGAATTTTACCTCTCATCTGTGTGGCAGTTCAGTTTTTTGGTAATGTTCTATTATGGCAAAAGTCTAAAGTGGTGTTAAAATACCTTCTAGTTATGGCAGTGTCTTAGCCTTTGTTTTGTAGGCAAATATAGAATATAGATATGAATATAGAATATGGATTCGTCTCTATTATGCAGGAATATGTTTTAATATAATAGTATTTATATATTCCTTGCACACAGGAAAAAATGGTTAAAAGTTAAAATACTTTCCACTAGAATAGCATAGTCCTTCACATACCAAAAAAGTAACAAGAAAAATAAAAGTTAAAATGTGTTTTATGCAATTTCCCCATGTAGTAGAAATGCTGTGAAGTCAAGAGGGTTTTCCACACTGCTGGTCACACTCGTCTCGGCTGCCACACTGCCCTCTGTCCCCTCCCGAAGCCACCCACCATTCCCTGCCCCGGGCTGGGAATTCCAGCGGCACGGCCTCCCCTCCCTGCCAGCCAGGCCTGGGTGCCGTGGGGCGTTGCTCCCACAGCTGGACACACACTCATCCTTTTCTCATCCTTTTCTCGTCCTTTTCTCATCCTTTTCTCAGCCTTTTCTCGTCCTTTTCTCGTCCCTTTCTCATCCATTTCTCGTCCTTTTCTCATCCTTTTCTCGTCCTTTTCTCATCCTTTTCTCGTCCTTTTCTCGTCCTTTTCTCATCCTTTTCTCATCCTTTTCTCGTCCTTTTCTCATCCTTTTCTCGTCCTTTTCTCATCCTTTTCTCATCCTTTTCTCGTCCTTTTCTCGTCCTTTTCTCGTCCTTTTCTCATCCTTTTCTCGTCCTTTTCTCGTCCTTTTCTCGTCCTTTTCTCGTCCTTTTCTCATCCTTTTCTCATCCTTTTCTCGTTCTTTTCTCGTCCTTTTCTCACCTTTTCTTGTCCTTTTCTCACCTTTTCTCACCAGAACGCTGCAGACTGCAGGAAGAGCTCTCGCTGCATCTGCTGGCCCGATGGCCTCGTCCAAGCTCTCCTCCAGCCAGGCTGCTGCAGCTGCCGAGGGTGGATTAAAGAAGGTTTTAGGCTCAGCACCCCAGGGTAAAGGGGGGACCCTGCCCCACTCAGCCTGTGGGGTCAGGGACCCTCTGAGCAGCCACATCCCAAACTGGGCACCTGCCTGTGGTGCCTCTGGTTACACCAAAGGCCAGGAAAGCAGCAGAGCTGCAGAAAGGTGAGGGAAGCTTGCGTGGAGTTGGGGGATGTTTTGGCCCAGCTGTTCGGGAGAGGAGATGTGGGACAGAAGCTGGGTGGAGAACAGGAACCACACGGGATGAGCAGGCATCAGGACTGAGGGGAGAGGAAAAGGCAGTGGGGTAGAACAGCCCTTCACTGGGTGATGCAGAGCTTCCTGAGGAAAGGTTAGCAAATGCCTGCTAGGAATGGCATCCTGCTTTGGGGCAGGGGTCTCAGTGCAGAACACTTGATTTGTCTTCTTTATTTTTTAACAATTCAGTGATTAAAATGGCACAGGATGTTTGGATTTAGGGGAACTAGTTCAACCAAGCAATGGATGAGAAAATGAGTTTCTGAAATGCCGTAGTGTAACCCATATTACTGGGATCATGGAAGAACACATATGGGAGGATTTAAAATGTCTTGGTTCTGTTTGCTTTTTAATTTCAGATCAAACAGGGATTTCCAGGCTCCCATGCCATAGAATTATTTTTAAAATGGGATTACACACATGAAGGTTTCTTTCCATTTACCTTGAATTTAAAGAGAAAGGACTTTCCCATGGAGTATTGTGTTGGGTTGCACAAGACTGGGATGTCTGCACCATCAAAGACAGCAAGTGACATAATTGCAGCACAATTTGTGGCTCAGGTTGAGAAGGCACTTCAATTGCAGGGGCAGGGATCCTGCCAGCAGAGAGGTTTTGGTTGCAAAGTATTCACTGGTTCTGCTTTAAAACGAGAGTAGCTTGGGAAATGCTCATCCACAATAAGGAAGTGAGATTTCTGCTATGTTTTTGGAAGGCGGGAGAAAATATGAGCATAGCTTCTGAGGAGATTGGGATGAATTCCAAAGAAACACTTGCTCTGTGTTGCTGGAATTAAGGCTAATAAGACTAAATAAATTGAAGGTTCTGTCTTCTCTTTTTCAAAATAGTAATATTCTAATAATATTTTGTCCTCTTGGCTCTATCCTGATGAAAAGTTTGTTCATCATCTTAATTGTTTAATGAATTCTTGTCTACACATAATTAAAAAAACTGAAGAACATATTTTACTCATACTTTCTGTGACACCTCCATTGGATCAGGGATGACCTGGGAGTTACAGTTTCTGTCTGCTATTTTCACACAGCTTTTAACAACCAATCCCTGCACCTTTATATCCATGGGTGAAGGATTAGTCATGTGGAGAGGAACCTGTGCAAAGTAAGCACTGTGACACTAATATTCCCTGCTGAGGTAATAACTCCACTTTCCCAACAGGATGAGTGGAGAGGTAATTGAGATCTCAGAGAAATTAGTTCCACACACATTGCAGGCGGTGACTATGGCCCTGGTAGCTTTATGTTACCATTACATAGTGGCTTTAGCATAACTTCCATGTGTTTCACAAAAAGACAAACAGGGATTTATGAGCTTCTCAGTGCTACAACATAGTATGAATGTATTGGCTGCTTGAGAATTCCACTGAGATCTGGCAGATAAACTTAGGCATTTAGAACCAACCTTCTCGAGGAAGTCTTCTGCCCCCCATCTGCATGTTTCCCGTAGCTTGAGAAATTCTAGCATGAAAGTGTTGATTGATCCACAGAAATTCTCAGATAGAAACTGTCGATCCCCCTTAACCAGCCCTGTAGCCTTCTGTGATGACTCTGTATTTATATTACTGATATAAAATGTTTTCTGTGAGGTGATAAAGGAGAGCAGAGGATACTTCCATGGCTGTGTCACGACATAAATCTGCTGTCAGCTCTCTGCTGTTTCAGCCAAGCCAGCACAGTGGAGGGCAATGATAAATGCAACTGTTTCACAGTAAAGAAGTGGTTTTAAGTTTTGGCTGAATCTGAGGTTTGAGACGGTTGTTTTAGGTAGCTCTGACCTATCCATGCATTTTCTTTCATAATTGAAGATCCATCTAGTCATTCAGCTTCATCCCCATGAACTGCTGCAGTAAATTCCAGTCATCTTACTATGGTAATTCTGAGCCCTGGAAATGTTACTCCTTGATAACTAGTGAAGAACCAGCTTTAGGGAAACAATATTGCATTTTTACTCCTAACCATAAGTCCAGATCCTGCTGACTTTAAGTGCTAGAGCTGTCACATGCTTGTGTGCCCACTGAGGAGCTCCTCGCTCAGCACCAGAGCCACCACCGTGCAGGATGCTAGCAGGACACCTCTGCTGTCAGTGTTTTGGTATTAACAGTACAAGCACCTGAAAAGACACTGTTTCCTTTGATTTACTTGTAAATGCCTGTTGTGGGGCAAGTCCACTGCAAAGGTGCTTTGGAGACTGAAGGCTCCAGCACTGACAGAGCTGCAGAGCCTGGTCGGGGCAGTGGGGGCTGTGGGACAGCTTGTCCCTGCTCCACATGGGGCTCCTGCCACGCTGTCCCTTGCCATGCTGTCCCTTGCCACGCTGTCCCTTGCCATGCTGTCCCTTGCCATGCTGTCCCCTGCCACTTGCCTGTTGCCATGGCGAGCAGATTTGGTCCTGCACACTCATGGGTCCCGTGAGGCTCTTCTCTGCCAGGGTAATCTGCTGTCACCGTGGTCATCACAACAACTGGGCTTTTTCCTTTATTTTTAATATACTCTTCTCTGTACCACGTCTCGTTTTCAGCTGCCTGCCTACACTCTTGGTGTCAGCAGCATGATGTGCTACTGCTCGTTTAAACCGGGAGGCAAAACCCTGATGTGCTCTGCTCGCAGAATTGCTCGGTACTCCTGTATATTCTGCAAGGTTACTTAGGATACATACAGCACTGTTTCACCTTTAGTCTTTAAAGTGATGTAGGATGAATATCTTTCAAATGGAAAGACAGGCGACTGGAAAAAAAGGGGGGAAAAACAAGTAACAAGATCAAAGACATAAATAGAACAAAATATGCACAAGAGATCTCATCTGAGATCAAAGATGTGAACGTAATTACCATGAATAAGACGTGCAGAGCTCACCGGAACAGAATGGTTTGTGTGCCTGGAGAGTTCTGCAGAAAGAAACCATTCTGTGGGAAATCGAGCACTCCACAGAGTGACGAAAGGACATTTATTCTGCACTGGAGGGGGAATAGTAGAAAACCCACCATTACAGCAGGGTTGCTTATTGCTGCCTGACCCTGTGCAGGGCTGCAGCCATCGAAGTAGCTCAAACGAAATCTCTGAACCTTTTATGTTAAAAGATTCTGATCTGGGGCAAAAAAAACCCCAAACCCCAGCTCTTCAACCCTGGGAGGTGTGTAGTTCTTAGGCAGACATTTTCAAGGGCAAATGTAGTGATTGTGTTACGAGTGCAGTTGGAAGAAAAACAATTGCTTCTGTTAAGCTTAACACATAGAGGAATTGTGCAGAGCATAAATCATTTCTTTTCACTAACCCTGTTTGGTCAGGGATTGTGATTGTATTTTTGATTTTTATGGCTGTTACGTACACGTGTCCACAGGCCCTAACAGAAAATCCTTAGAAAAGCAATAAATAAATAAGAGAAGTCTAGAAGAGAGTGTAAGAAAAGTTACAGTGTCTGAGCTGAAATTGCAAACTGCTGATTTTTCTTTATGAGCTATATGCTGGTTGTAGATACAAGAATATTGTTTGACTTTTAGTGGAGTTACTAAATAAGTGCCACTAAAAGTAGAAAAGAAAAAATAAATCTTTCTTCTTCTTTTCCCGAGAACACAGATCTGGACACTGATCACTCTTTCCTATGTTTCCAGATGAGATGCACCTTTGCCATGAATATCTCAAACCTGATGAGACCATGGAAACTCAGTGAGTTTTAGGAGTGATTTTTGGTTTACCTCTCTCTTTCTGTTGGCTTGAAACAGAAGTTCAGACACAGGTCTACATATCAGGCTTATTTTCACTGGGGAGAGAGGTCAAAAATGAAATCATGTATGCTGAGCCTACTGTCAAGGCTTATTTTCACAGAAACATGACTAGAACTGTGTTTAGCATGTAGATTATTTTATTTTAACAGTAGGCTAGTCCATCTTTGTACAGAAATACCTCCTGCAGGGAACCTGGAAGGCACGTGCAGTCTATAAATGAATATTTCCTCTCCATTCTTCTGCCTGGTTTGTTTTTGGGAAGAGCCCACTGCTGTCCACAGGTTCTGCTGTGTGTGACTTGGAGTCAAACGCTGGAAGTACAACCATTGTCTGTGTCAGATCTCAGGTGGAGCTGTGAACTGTACAGCCTGTGATGGAAATCATGCTTTTCCATGGCAGTGGGCTTCCTCTCTCCATTGCAAAATCCCCAGCAGCAGCCATGGTGTGGTACTGTGCCAGATAATGCCCTCAAAGGGTCATTTCTGCACAAGGCACATTCCTCCTCCCATGACAAAATGGTGGGCTGATTCTGCTGTAGGTACAATCTGCAGGCACTGTAGAATTTATATGGCCTAACAATAAATGTCAAACTGTATAGTTTTCATCGTGCAAAACATTAGTTTACTTAGTAAAAATGTACAGCTTCTCCTCTTTTTCTTTGGAAGAATAGGCCCAATTCTGCCTTCAGTCGTGTCCCCATGATCTTTATGAAATAGAGGGGTGCAGACTAGAGGTGTAGAGATTGAATTGAGAGAACACTCTGTCCTTTTGCAGGGGACGTTACTTCACAAAAAGAGCTCTTTACAGTTTTTAGGCCAAAATGATGTATGATGCATTATCTTAAGATCATCAGTTACTGTCAGATTGGAGACTGAGGAGAGTTTATTTTGTGATGTTCATGACTGTTTCTGTTCTCCTGCCAGCCTTTGCTTTAGCTTCAGTTCTCTCAGGAATCTGTAAACTCACTCATAATATGAATTTCTATATTTTTTCTTTTTGTTTGGAGGTGTTTCTAGCATTCACAGATGCTTTCAAAATAACAAGTATGCCCACAGTGGTGGGGAGCCTGTGGTAGGTGACTCTGCTTGAGAAAGGGGTTGGATAAAATGACCTCCACAGGTCCCTGCCAGTCTCATTCAGGCTGTGACTCTCTATTTGTAACTCCTCAGTCTCTTCATTTGGATTCAGGTGATAGAGCAATAGAAACCTCTGTCCTGTTTTATTCTATAAGTGTTACCCATTCTACAAAATGGGCTCCACAGCAATGATGATCAAAAACTCTGTGTTTTAGTCTGGTATATTTAGTTATTTTCTTTAGCTAATACTATAGAGTTATTTTCTTTAGATAATACTATGGATTTTGGTCCAACTTAGTGCTTAAATGCCAAAGGCAGGCACACGAATAATCTTGAGGGAGTCAAGAGAGATGCTTTTATACTCAAGCTTAAGTGCTTGGCTGAATAAAAGCCATCCTCCTGATTTTCACTAAGGCAGTACTGAGAAAAACACATACTTTGTGCAGCAGAGAGAGGGGTGCATGTGAGTCTCCACCTTTTACACAGCCTTTGAAAATCTGATGCTTAACTGTGAGCATTGATGCAGAGTTGTCTGTCAAAACACAGTTCACTGCTTAGGAATGAAGTAAACTGGATTTTGGGCAAACACCATCTTGCCTGAAGACCAAATAGTTATTTGGGTTGGGGTTTTTTTTGGTTTTTTTTTTTTTTTTTTTTTGATTGAGCTGTCTCACCTATTTTCTGGGCCAGTATCGACTGAAGAGAGCTCTCCTCCCCATCACCTCACCCTGCTATCCAAGTATTCAGTCAGTTCAAATAATTTGTCATTACCTGAGAGCTGCTGTAGCTCATGGCAACTGTGAGCAGCCATCAGGGCATCACAAGGCAGCAAAAAGGCAGTATGGCAAAAGAAAGCCATAGATATGCTCTCAACTCTCCACACGTTTAAATTTTTTTGACTCATTACCTCCAGGTTATATTGAATATATCTAAATTGTAAGATTAAGATTACTGTGCCCCAAAGTCAGTAAAAGCACATTATGGGGCACCGGGGGCTTGTCCCACCCCTGCAAAGGGAACCAGGGCTGGGATCACTCACCCTTGTCAGGGCACATGAGCTCATCTGCCCTCTTTCAGAAACACATTCACTGTCATTTCTTGCATCTAAAAAGTTCTGCACATCCACAGCATTTAAGTAAATCAAACCCACGAGAGCTGGGTTTCAGCACAGGATCAATACAGGTCAGGCCCTTGTTCCGTGGGTGGCAGTGCTGCTCTGCAGCACAGGGCCTCCTGTTTGAACTGGCACTGTCAAAATATTTTGACCTGCCCTCTCCCTAAAATGAAACCCTTCCTTGCAGTTCCAGCAATGAAAACAGTTTTACAGTGGGTGTTAAGATAATGCAAGCCTTAGTTTAAATGGGAATCAGACCTGGAGTGTGTGTATCGAGGACTATTTGAATTACATTCAGCACTGTTTGTGGGTTCTCAGGAGCTGCAGAGCCTGTTAAAAATGAAATAAAGCTTATGGAAAGGGGCTTATGTTTTCTATTCTGTTGAAAAAGAAATAAAGAGGAAAACATATTTGTGCCTGTTCAAAGGCTGCCCAAGGACAGCTTTCATTCTTTGTGACCCAGTTACATTAAATGCTGTCACAGGAACTCCTCAGATACTTATTTAAAAAAAAAAAAAAGAAAAAAGAAAGGAAAACACAGATCAGTGCTTCTGATCTTCACTCTGAGGACACATCCATGCTTGGAGCCATTGACAGATATCTTGCATCCCTTGTTACCTGTACAAAAATTAAACAAAGCAAGAGATGAGCAGCACTGGATATGAGAAATTAACTCTGTCCATGGAACTACTAAATGCCATAGTTTAAGATCATCTTGTTTTTAAGAAAAAGTACAATCAGTTGTTACTTTGGCCAGCGCAAGATGACCTATTGCTCTTACCCTCTTTCTCTGGTGTTTTCTTTTCCCTTTTGGCACTATGTGAGTCCTTTGAGTGTTTGTCTGGTATCACCAGACCTCCCCAGCCCAGCTGAAAGTTTTCACTGGCTTTTGACAGAAGGCAAAAATGCAATGCTGCATTGGACATACAGTGACAGTGGTGCTTGTCACACAGGAGCCCAACCCCTTTGAAACTGATGGGCCTCAGTGTGCCCTGTGGCTTGAATCCTGACTGGGTTTATAGAGGAGCTCAGCCCTCTACAGATACTGTTGATAAATAAAGTGTGTTATAGACTTTGTTACATCCCACCTAAACCCCAAATTAGTCTCTGCTTTGAGGGACAGAAATCAAAGCTCTTTCTGCTGCCTCTTGGTACTGTATCTGAGTAATGGTGTTTGATGCTATTTGAGGAACATGAAGCTGGAAGGATTTCTTGGGAGTTGTGGTATATCCCTTTCCATCTGCCAGGGCTTCCAGAAGTGAAAGAGAGCACACAGAGCTCCAGAGAGCACTGGGCAGCAGTACTGCATGTACACAGTGACAGAAAAAGCCTTCTGTGGAAACCTGGAGTTCTTTTGGATATCCTGTTGTTGGTGACTGAAGTAGTCGCAAATATTTTCTTTTTGGTGGTGTTGCTTTCTGATGAAGGAGGAAATACAAATTAATAAAGTCTGTTTTAGTTGCTTGCTGTGATTTGAAGAAGATATTCACTATCCATTATACTTATTCCCCTGTCACTGTGCCCTATTAGATTTGCCAAAATTAAAATGATTTTAAAAAAATTAAATGTTTTCTTGATATGAGCACTGAATTCTTGTGTTCACCGTCACATGAATATTGAGTCATTGATATTTTATGTGTCTCACAGAATGGTTGAGATATCAGAGAAAACGAATGATTTGCATAAGCATCCCAGAGGCATTTTTGGCTTCCCAGCATGCAGAAGCTTTAGCCTGTTGTCTTCACACAGAGTCTGCTGTAATGCTGCATGCCAGAGATGATAATTCACTTTGTGAAACATGATCAGAAGAACCTTTACGGAGGTGTGACAGATGCAGCTGTAGCCATCACTTGAAGCACTTTTCCATAACCTTAAAAATGTGTCGCCTTCTGATTTTCTTTCTTGATGACTTCTTTAGGTATTGTTGAGTTGCAGCTGTCATAGGCAATGAAATTCCTAAAAGAGCAAGGGAATATAAAGGTTAAAGTGCCTGCAGCCACAGTTTCAGGACTTAATTGGACACTAGCTACTCAACTATGAGCATTCCCCCAAAGAATGGTGGAGCTCTTGCAGGCTTCAAACAATGGAGATGCGTGGGTTGATGCCATCTGCAGCCTAGGGCTGGTGGAACAAAAAGATGTTTGAAGAAGAGGGAAATTCTCAGAGATATGGTAGAATGGGAATGATCTGAAAGTAATCAATCATTGGGGTGACATAAATCACAACACACAAGAGCCCAGAGCCAGGAGATGTCAAACACCGCCCGCGGCGCGTCAGTCTCTGTGGCATCATCACTTTTGTGTGTTGTGCCACTGCTCTTTTGTGGGCCATCAATTTTGTGGGGCGATGAAACCCAGGAATGTGGGGCTGCCCTGGCTGGCTAATGCAGCTTTATGCTTGCGCACCCTCATGTGAGCTTGGGGCGCGCTCAGCCCCTGACCCCGGCCAGACATCGATTGTGAGCTGGGTGCCAAACCCGCCAGATGTTGCTTGAGCTCAGAATTACGTTCGTGCTCTTGCTCCAGTGCAGCAGCACCAAAACAATACCAGCCAGCCTGGGGCACAAAGGGAGGCTGCAGCTCTCATGTGGTCATCTGGTCCACGCTTGACATTTTTGCCTAAAGCTCTCAGATGTTAAACTTAATTTCTCTTCCTTGATTATAAGCAAAATGATCTGTGCACGATATTAAAAAAACATTTATCAGCTGGAAAACAGCAAAAGGCATGGCATAAACTCATATAAATGTTAATGAAAGGCAGACAAAATTAAGCAATAGTATTGTATTCTTTCATACTTTTATATACTTTTACTTAAGAGAATCTAGGAGAGGTCAGAACAGGATTGAAGGATAAGCACAAAAAATATTGTTTTGAAATTTACACCAACTCTTCTTACTGTTTAAAACACTGGTCTGGAAGTCCTGTTAAATGGAATAAGCATAATCTGCCTTTAACTTATTCTGATATTGATCATCAGATCAATGTAAATCATAAATCCCTTTATTTCAATGGAAAGGCTTAATCTTTCTACTGTTTCCCCTAAAAAAACCCCCATGACTTTTTGGCTGCCTAGCTCCTTCCAAGAAACGGTACAAAGTGGTAAAACAAAGACTGTGGTGGTTGTCTAATGGGGTCTATCCCTCTGAGTTAGGCTGATGCTATTTGGATGGTCTACAGGGCAGCCTGAGCACAAGGCTCTGGTCCCAGTACAAAAATACTCGAATGCACAGGACTCAGATTTTCCTTCATCTTGTCATATTGAGCCTCAGTTTGCTAATTTAGAGCTGAAATACAGCAAGGACATTTTCACCCCATTTTGTTCTGCCCTCAGCCCCCCAGATCCCCAGTGGGCACAATGCCCCTTTCCTTCACCTGCCTTCCAGCCTCCAGAGCTCCAGGACCTGGGCTTGAGTTCTTCAGCACTGGTGCTGTACATGGGAGCAGTAGGGCTCTGCATGCCCCACTGTAATTTTCTGCTTTTTCAAATAAATGTGGGGAGTTCTCATCAACATCAACTGTGAAATTACAGCATTTTCCTTCCCTCTCAATTGTGAGCTACAACACCTATACCTCAGACTAGGCACAAGGAAAATTGTAGCACAGGACAGGAACTATCAGCTAAAAAGACTTTCTAAACAATACAAGTTGGCCTCAGTGTGCCCTACTAATATTCTCCATCTTGCAGTATTTTCATTTCAACTAAGAATATAAAGTCATGCCACATATAAGAGAAATTTTATTTCCTGTACTACAACAGTTTTTTACCATAATGGCCCATGTAGATCAGTGGGCAAATATTACATCCTAAAGTTTCAAATAATTGCCATCTTTATGTTTCATATCTGATCTTTAATAAATGTTATTTTACACAGTGCAATTAGATGTCAGGATGTAAAACTCTGAGAGTAATCCTGAACCTTTTTGCAGAGCTGGGTATTTTCAGGGTGCACTGACATCTAGATTCTGATCTAACTAATGGCACAAATCTGAAGCAATTTCCTAGAAATCAGTACAATTACATCAGCACAATCCCCATAAAACTAGGATGAGAGTCAGACCTTTATTTCTTTTCCAGCCTGCTCTAGAGATACAGTATTTTCCATTTAGTCAACTGAAGAGACTGTAAAGGTATAGAAAGAAATGATACAACTAAATTTTACTATTTCACATATGGGAAACTTGGTTATTATTTTACCATAAGCTTAGGCAGGAGAAAGAGTGTGCTGCAGTAAAATGGAAAACATTCTCCTCAGGTGTTGTATCATGAAATCCAAGGAAGTGACATCAAAGATTAAACCTGGCCCATTTACTTTTAAGCTATTTTGTTTAAGTATCAGATTCTATGTCTGGATATTCTCTCTACTCTGTGAATTTCATTCATTTTGTAAGCATAAAACTGAATAAGGATCAAGAAGAACTTATTTTGTCACCTCAGTACCAACACAAGACCCTCGTGTTGGCCCCTGAAATTCTTTTGTCAGTTTTGGGGGTTTGGTGTGGGGTCAGTGTGCACAGCAAACGTGGTGCAGGGTGGTTTTACAGGCAGGAGAGAGTGGTGTGCCCGTGGTAGAACCCTGGCTCTCCTGCTGCCACAGCAGTGGTTTTGTTCCAAGGACAATCTTCTGCACTGCCTGCTCCCCCTGAGACAGGCCCGGTTTTGTGTGGGATGGGGCTGTCTCTGGTCGTGGCTGTGTCTGGCCAGGAGAAGTGGCAGTGGCAGCGCCGTGGGCAGGCAGAGGTGCCCTGGTGTCCCCTGGCACGCCCTGAGGCCACGGCCGCTGCCAGCCCTGCTGCCCTCCTGGCTGAGAGTCCCTCCCTTGCACTCGTTTCGCTCCTTCAGAAGAGTGACAGAGGATGCTTGGGAAACTACACCAAAACCTCCAAACTCTCAGGGGAGAAAGAACTAAACGGACACAAGAGGCCTTGTTTTGGTTAGTGGGAGCCAGCAGGGAGGGCAGATCGGGGTAGGTGAGGGGGGACAGGGGAGGTGGCTCAGGCTGACCCATGGCTTGCAGGCAGCCGGGTGCCCTGAAGTCCCTGGTACATGGAGGTCTCCTTTGGGACTCTGGCACAGGCCAGCCCTCACCTGGAGATCCTGGAGCGTTTCCCTGGACTTCCAGGAGCTGGGGAAGTCCAGAGGAGTGTGGAGAGTTTGGTACGGGTAAGATGTGTATCTGTCATGCTCAGTTTTGTTCCAAGTCCAAAACTGAAAACTTTTTTTGTGGGAAGAAGTTAACTGGAACTGATGAAGTTTCTTTTCATGGATTATTTAAGCAGTACAAGATGTTGTTAATGCTGAGTTTCTTCCATGTTATTTGGGAAAGTATGTCTGATTATGTAAATTAAAAGTTGCTGCTTAAAAATATTTTGCTTGAGAGATTGCAAAGGCAACACAGTAAATGAATTAAGATCAGAGAGTCTTGCTCAAGTGAGAAGATTGCATAAGTAACCGCATGTGTTATTGAAAAATACATATTGTTTACAACGTATTCTTGCAGGATCCTTAAATATTTCACTTTGAGGTTTGCTTGATATAAAATATTGCATTTGTTCAAGCTGTCTCACAGGCTGGGATCTAAGCTGATTTGCAGCTACATGCAGATTAAAACCACTATGCTGTCCCACTGCAATTTTGGATTTAATTTGGTTAGTTTCCGTCTTTTTAAGAGAAACGAGAGAGTTTTCAAACCAACAGGCATTGACTGCTTACCTAATTAAAAATGTATCCATCTGCTGGTTTGGTGGCTGACTTGTTATTCAAAGCATGCAGATCTAAGTAGGCTGATTTATTTATGAAGACCTTATGACACTGAGAGATATGCACTCAAAAACATGCAAAAATAAATGTGGTTGCAGATGGGTAGACACACACAGATCTTTATGGGGTTCTAAATAACAGATAGAGAGAATTTGGAAAATGTGCTTTAAAGGGAAGATCCTTTTATGTTGCTTTCACGTGTTTAACATTTAGAGCTCAAATAACAGAGCAGCCAGAGAACATGTTGTGAGATAACTCTAGTCTAAATATCCTATAGTGCCTTTTAAGTTGCGACGATTTTTTTCTGAAAGCTTAGTGTGAGTGATAGACTCTGAAGCAGATGCATTTTAAGCAATGTTTTATTTAGAGAACACTTTAAAGTGAATTTTAATTAAAGGAGAAAAAAATCATTAGCACTCACAAACATCATGCGTTGGAATCAGGCTAAATGCTGTCTTCTTATATTTGATTTCACTGGTGTATTGGTAAATGTCTCCCAGATTAAGTTTCTATGGTTGAGCTTTGGAAACTTCAGGTTCCAATAGATTCATTCACAATGCTATAAATATTGTTGCAATCCTCAGGTAAAGTTTATTCATCAGTTTATGGGCTCTAGGGAATTCCCAGCGTGATGAAGCCGTCAGGTATTTCCACGTGGGGTGTGGAGCTGCTGATGTCAAACCTCACGTCATTCCTGGTGCAATTCCACTGCCGTGGCACTTCTGACACTGGTGCAAAGGGAGTGGTACCCCAGGTGCTCAGAGCTCTCCCCACGAGGCTCAGTGTGCAGGTGCTCTGCATCTGCCACCTGAGAAGTGTGAGAATGCAGAGAGAAGTGTGAGGAGAAAGCAGAGTGCCATGTTGTAGCTCTATGGCCTGTGGTTCTGTTTACAGCACAGTTTCTAGTGGGTCCTTTTGGTTTTTCCTTCCATCCACACGCCTGGCAGAGTGTTTGTTCAGGTTTTGCACATGTTTGCATGCCTGTTTGTGTTCATTGGTAAAACAAGCCATTTTATCCAAAATAGACTGAAAATATTTCTTTATAGGCCACCTTATCACGCTGGTGTCCTCTTAAACTGAAACTGTCTTGCACTAGATGATAAAGTTGCTTTCAGAGGAAATGTATTTCTTACCAAACCATGCATTGACAATTGTGTTCAGCTTCACAAAAGGATAATTCTCTAATCCCAGGGTCAGTTTAAGCTGATTTCCCAGTATATACATTTTCCAATTCCATTTGAATTGCTTTTTATTTCCATGTCAAGACAAGCATGTGGGTTTTCTAGTGCCAACAAAATATAGAAATGTGGTTTGTATGTAGATTAGCCAAGGAGGATATTAGACTGAGCTGCCTTTTGGTAGGAAGCCATCCTGGCATTTCTTTGGAAAACTCTAGAGATGTTTGAATAATCCTTATACTAACAGATGTCACCACTGGGAATCTGTTTTACTTTTACAGCTCTTTGTTTGACTATCTTGCTGGCATTTTTTGATATTTTGGAATGGGGTGTGTATGTGTGTGAAACTCAAACAAATCTATATTTTCTTTTACTTGATTTCCCCCAGAGATATATTTTGATGAAAGTTGCAGATAGTAGTCAAGGGAAGAAAACCCATAAATTTTGCTATGGGTGTTCCTTTTGTGCAGAAGGGAAAGGACAAAAAAATGACCAAGAATCCTTTCCTTTTGTTTCCAACACTCTGCAAATGACTGCTTGCTGTTTGCCTGGTCCCGTGCAAGCCCTGGAAATGGGGGACAAGGGATCACAATGGGTCAAGGCAAATAGTTAGTCACACTCTTTCTTAGAATTGAACCCTTTGTTCAAGTAAGGCAAGCAAGTTTTCCACTACTAATTTTGGTCTGCGTTGGAAACTGTGGCCAGTGTGGCTGTGTGAATAAGGATTAGTGATGGTGAGTGGGCACAGGAGGTAGCTGAAGGGGTGGCATTTTTGTGCCTGTAAAAGCTGTGGTGGTTGCACATTTCTCCACAAACTTAATATTTTTGCTGTTTACCTCAGAATACTGCAAGATTACTTTTTTGGGAAAAAATATCACTGGAAAGATCACCTGCATATGTGTTAGGAAAGCCTTACAATTGATTGTCTCAGTAAAGCAACACCAATGAGTAATTTCTAATGGAAATCTTGCTTTAAGGTAGAATTCAGGGAGATGTCTCCCTGCTCTTTACAGTTGTTACAGATCTGTGCACAAGAAAATACGCTCAGGGTTTGGGTCTGACTTCCATTAAAGAAATGAGATGGTTACTGCTGAAGGAAAACTTGGAGGGAAATGGGACTCAAAAAGAGTGTTCGCAGCTGGAGAAAAACTGTTCATGGTGCTATTGGTGTAGGAAATAGGAGGAATTAACTTGCATGCTAGAAAATTAAAGATTCTTAAAATGAGGTTCATGCCTGTGAAAGGTGGAAGACAGGTATAAGACCTGTGCCCATCTTTTGTTCTCATGCAGCAGTGATGTTCAGCTCCTTGAGAGTGGATTTGAGGTCTGGTTGTGCTAAAAGCTGTACAAGAATATCTCAGGGCATGACAAGACCCAGCAGATGGGTAAAAATGAAAAGAGAACAAGGAATTACTCTGGCAGCATTGCCCAGCACAATGAACCACCTTATTCTCTGAACTCTTCCAATATCAGTGACAGCACTGAGGAAAACAACGGCTGCCACTTTCTACTATAAAAGCAAGGAATGGGTTCTTTTCTTCCATTGTCCTTGCAGTTTTTCATCTCTGTGCCAACTGTTTTGCTTGCATGAAGTTAATCCAGAATTTGCAGAACTCTGCTATAAAATTAGTGCAAATCCTGAACTAAAGCACACACATATGTACATATACTCACTTCTTCCAGTTAGTGGTTCCCTAAAATAGGACAAGTAGTTTCTGAGATAATAAACAACCATTCTTTTGTATCTACAGGTAATCTGAAATCAGGACAGATAAACACAGGCAGTGCTTCAGATCCTGAGGTAAGCTCATCATTACCCTAAGGCTGGCCAACCTCTAGACCACAAGTTCCACATTTCCTGACAGATGTTACCACAAGGAGCTGCACATCTCCATGTTCTTGGCAACAATGGCACAACAGGGACTAGATGCCTACAGATCTCTCTGACTTGTTTATTTAGCATCACTGCTTTAAGGTGGGAATTGAGGTGGTCACCTATATCCAGCCTCAAAAGTGTTGCCGCAGTGGCTGTTTCAGGAGGTCTGTGCAGGATCTGGAGCAGAGCCCTTCTCCCAGAGGTAAACTCATAAAATTAATCCTTCTCCTGTCCTGTGAATGTATCAGTCATGCCTGCCTGCACAGAAAAAGATGCACAAATTCTTTTCACTTTTTGCAACAAGAAGCAAGGATTTTTAAATTTAGTTCTAAAGAAGGACAAAATCTGCCCTAGTGTTAATAACAGCACATATTAAAAAAAGAAGGAGGGGTTGGTATTTTTTCTTACTTTACACACTTTTCTCCTATATGGTTGCTAATATTTTGCTCATAATAATGGGTGGACTATCTCAGATAGGATGGTTTAATCTGAGGTAATTAGGATTTACACTCTATTAGAAGTGCCAGAAAGCTTCAGTGCTCTGTAGGGAACCTGTCTCTGGTGCAGTTTGATTGGTACCATCATTGCATAAATAATCTCTGAAAAGATCTCTGTCTCTGAACACACAGAATAAAAATGAATTAGAGCTCTGACACTCTGTTCTTTTGACAGTTTTACAAAAAAGACAATTCAAAGATTTTTGCACAAAAATTATCTTTATTTATACTGAATTTTTAGTGGTGCAATTAAAGTAATCCTGTATTTTTTTTAATAATACCTGCAGTAAATTATGGCAGGAAACCTAAAATTCCAGTATGAAAAAAAAATGTGGAAGACATTTTGTTTTCATTTATACTAATTTTAGATTTTTTCTGTTTCACAAAATAAATTCTGTGTACCTATTAAAACTTAGTAGCTAAGCTGCTGGTAGAATTCAACTTTACCTTAAAACAGGCCAGAATCTGATTCCGAATCTTAAACTACAACCCTATTCTTGACAGAGCAAATCCAAGTCTGCCTGACTGATTGCTTTTCCCAGTGCAGAAAAATGGGTGGGTGCTTTCAAAGAAGTCTGGATGCAGTTTGTAGTTTTACCTTTACCTTTCCAGTTCAGCAAAGGCTCCTCTGAAACTGCTGCGGGCAGGTTCCCCGCGCCCTCTGGCAGGGCTCTTTCCCTCCAGAGTTCCATTATTAGAGGCACACGCTCCGAGCAGCCCTGGAGGAGGCTGCCCGTGCTCGCCCCTCCGGCAGCTGGCCCCAGCAGCAATCCTGCACCCGCACCGCTCTGCGCCAGCCCAAAATCTTCATCCCGCCAGCTTCCATCTTCTGGGAGCTGACTCTCCTCCCAAATGATCCTGACTGAGTAAGAAGCACACCTGCTGAGGACAGGCAGTGCAAAGACCGAGACACTCGAAAGCAGTTTGTAATAATTAAGGTGTCTGTTAACCTCCACAGCTTTAAATAACCTTCCAGTGAAACGTGGGCAGGCACGTTCCTCTCCGGGTTGCCAAGCATCTGTGCACTGCAAACAACCTGCAGCCTTACACAGTTATTTGCTCTGGTTTATTGGTCACACTTTCACAGGAAAACACCTGCAGGTCTGCGTGCCCCCGGCCTTGCGGAGGGTGAGAGCTGCGGTTGAGCTAAGCCGACACCTCTGCTGCAGAGGTGGGTGCTTGGATTTGTTACATTTGATCTGCTTCTTCAGTGAAAAGCAGGAATACTTGTTTGGACTTTTTGGTGCATTTATTTCTCTGCTCCATCCCTACTGCTCCTCAGATTTTACCTTTTGTCAGTGTCCTTTTATGTTTATTTATTTTAGGAAACATAATCTACATTGTAAACACTCGTGGATTTCTAAATAGCTTTGCTGATAGGATTTCCTTTCAGGGACCTGGTAATGGCGTATAATAAATTTTAGACTAACTACAAGATTTGAGTTGTGTTGTCAGGACCAATGTAATAAAAGATACTACTTCAATTGTCATTAAAATCCTGTTATATTTCACTTACGCTTCTCTAGTTTCCCTTAGCACTGCTGGTTAGAGAAGGCAAAAAATCTATGCATCTGTCTGTCTGTATATTGTCAAGTCACGCCGTGTGCCTACTCTGAATAAAGACTCTGTCACAGGTCCTGTAATCAGCACCAAGGCAGTAATGAATAGGAAAATCTTGTGATGATGATCACGATTAACAAAAGGAAGTGTAAATAATCTACAGTGCCTAAAGCTCACTTTTTTTGCAGAGTGGATTTGCAAGTGAGCTATAAACCTGATCCTTTTCTTATTGAGGTCAGCAGCAAAACTCCTGCTAATCCCAGCTGAAACAAAATCATTCTGCCAGCTTGATGTTTATAGAAATGCATATTACCTTCATGGAGATGTTCTCCCGCTACGGCTTTTTGTATTACAGCCTGCAACTTCATCTAAAGCAAACATGGCCTGAGGAACGAAATCTTACTCATATCAAATGAAAAGCTGTTATTCTCAGATAGCTAGCAATAAATTTTGTCAAGTAATCTACTGGCAAACGTTGAATACTCACAGATCCAAAAGAACCAGTAAATCCAGGGAGGGAAAGGCTGGGCACATCTGAGCACTGGTACTGGGAAGGAGCCGCAGTGACTCTGGTGCCAAGGCTGATAAAGGTGCACCTTTGGGGCATTATTCCCTTTGACAATGGGACTCTGTGTGTGACTCTTACACTTCCTGGGGTTATTTTGCACTCCTTTGCAAATAGCCAAGTAGTGTGGAAGTTGCGTGGGAGTGGAGTAAATAGGATCACATTTTTGTAGGAAAAGGCTTTTCAGAAGAGACGGGTGAATTTTTTCCTGCAGGCTGTGGAATTGCATACTAAAGGAAGAGCTTGTGCTTCCTCCCCCCTGCTTTCTTATTTTTCTTTTTTTTTTTTTTTCTTTTCCCCATCTAAATGTAGTGCTGGGCCTCAGGAGGCCCATGAACACACAGAGCTTCCTACTGAGGTTGTCACTTGACTGACAGCAAAAAGCTTCTGGGGAGATGGACGAGCATGAGTAGGTGGACATAGAAAAATGGAGAATGAAAAGATAAAATAAAAATAGAACTGAACGTTCATCCAAAATCACAGTCCTTTCAGGAGCTGTAATGTAACTTATAAATGTTGTGTTTGTGATTGGAAAAAAATGTAAAGCAACTCTGTGTCTATAAGCATACATGTGTGAGAGACATTTGATATCCATTCAGAGGGTTCTGTAAGAAATTACATTAACTACAGAGATACATCCAAGACAACGCCCTTGTGTCAATGCCCAATTATTTATACACTAATATATTCCCTCGGTGCTTTAAAATACGAGGAGAACAAATTGTGAGTGAGTAGGAAATACGACAATATTTCAGTCCTTGCATTTCCAGATGATTTACAGTTTCTCAGAGGCTCCGTGTTTGTGTGTTCATGTGCCTGTTTGTCTGTTCCACTCGAGTCCTGATCTCTAAATACTTCGGCCGGGGTTGACCTCTCTGAAGCAGTCAGGATCAAACATTTAATGCACTGTCATAATTATTACAGTGTCTGCTGCGAGTGAATACAGTTTCACCGAGGAGCTGAGACAAATGTAAGATCTGAGACAAATACCAGAGACGCTGGCTGTGCTTTATTGAGCTGCATTAAATTGACCGTTTAAATGGTGTAAACTTGATGATGGTGCAAACATGATTAGTTCCCATCAGAGCCAAATCACTCCTGATAGTGATGTACAATAATGTAGGTTGGCCGGTTGGCAGCAGCACAGGCTGCTCAGGTAATAGGCGTTTAAGAGAAATGTAACAGCTCCAACGGCTGTAACAAAATTTTAAGGAATAAATTTTGATGTCAGATACTTTGTTGAAGGGTGGAGTTACTGGCTGAAGCCGAGAACAGGATTTAGTCCAAGTATCAATGACATCTGTTAAAACCAAGCTGAGCTTTTACGATTCGTTGAAATGACACAAAGTAAGGAAATCGTGATTATTTTGGCAAGACTTCTTAAAAAAAACCCCCACATACTGGAGCCAAAATATAGTGGATTTGGTAGGATTGCAAACATTTTATTTTATGACATTTGCAGGCCTTTTTTACATTGTCTGTGTTTATTTTATGTGACTTTTTTAACAAATTAAAATTGCATTAAATTACAGAAAAAAATTTTAAGGTTTCAAAGCGTTTTATATATTTTTAATGACGACCGACTCTTCTGGCATTGCCACAAAAATAACTTCAATTAAAAAAAGAAGACGTTTTGATGCTCCACCATTCCCATAAAGTTTATCCTGACTAGTCGTAGATCTGTCAGAGGCATCAAAGATGTGAAAAGAAGAACATTCAGATAGTTTTAATTGAGGACTGCCTATATTCCTGGGTAAATAATAAAAAAGGCACTAAACCTTTTCTTCCTTCTCATTAGGCCAAGAATTCTTGTAGATAATTAAAGTCAGGAAGTACAAGTTTTAACAGTTGCATTGACTGTGCTGCACTGTTTTCTAACGCCCATTATCCAAGCAGCCGCTTAAAAGATTTATTTTCTACGGAAAGAGAAAAACACACCAGCTATCTTTGCAAGGTTATCTTTAAGGTTCTGCCAGTGGGAGCTCCCAAAGAAATGTTCAAGGCTAAGGAAAACAATCTGAGCCTCAGAAATAGGAACCTCATTGTAAATACTGTGTTAATAAACCTTCTTAACAGCAGTTTTAAGAGCCAAAAAATGCATCCTGCCTAGATCTTGACCTGAAATTAAACCAGGTGAAAGATACTCTATGTTTTAAGCAAAAAGTATCAGTAGGGGTGTGTTTGTAAGTATTATGTTTCACAGATATTTGAATTCGGGGAAAAGTAGAGTGATTTAAAGAGAAAACAGCAGATTCTGGGCAGGCGTGTTTCCTGATGCACAGAATTCTTAGTCAAACTTTAAGTCGCTTTCAAAGTATTTTTTTAGCTAATCGAGCCTGTTCAGGGCTTCTGTGCGGAAACTACAGCGAACGCTGGCAAGGATTCGTTTTATCCCAGACGGAGGAGAAATCCTGGGAGAGTCTGGGTGCGATTCCCGATTCCGGGTGCCGGGATGCAGCCGGGGGAAGGAGCTGTGTCCGCACGGAGCGAGGGGAGCGCCGGGGGTGCCGAGAGGCGCTGCGGGAGCGGCACCCCCGGGAGACGGGGGGGTGTCACCGCCCCCGAGCCTGCGGGGACCGGGCAGCGCCCCGCCAGGAGCCGCGGGTGGGAGCGCGGGGGTGCGCGCCCCAAGAGGGAGGCGCTGCGGGAACCGGGAGCTTCCCCAGGCTCAGGCGGCGGTACCGAGAGCGGCGGAGAGACGGAGCATCGGGGGCGGGCAGCGGGGGGACTGCTCGGTTTCCCTGGGTCCCGCAGCGCTGCCCCGGGAGGCGGCCGGGACGGCCGGACACACAGACAGGTCCGGGGGCAGCTCTGAGTACGGGCTGCTCAAGGACGGTGCTCAGCCCGCTAACGCTGCCCGGCCCACCCAAGGCTTAGCGGGCTTCTGAAAACTACGATTTTGTTGTCAAGGCGCGTTTAGGGAGTATTTTTTAAAGAAGTCAGATGTTGGGAGCGTTCAAAGCAGAGCGGGGCTGTGGCTGCACAGCGCAGGTGTCCCTGGGCACGGCGCGGGGGGACGCGTCCCGTGTGCGGCTGTGGACAAGGGGCGTCTGCACGGGCTCGTCCCGATGGGTGTC
>VZRO01003996.1:0-12413 GCA_013397915.1 Daphoenositta chrysoptera | reverse complement strand
TTGCAATGTGTTCAGAGACTGATTGATAAGTTGACAAAGAAGATTTTCCTCGTAGATAAAAGAGGGGGAGATGTGGGGATACAGCTAGAAAGCAGAAGTGAGAGCACTGCTAAACTCATGTCAGAAGTGGATGCGGTAACACTGCTAGGCCATAAACCATGGCAGGCAATGCGGCCTACCAAATAGCTAGCATAAGGGAAAGGCATGTTTGGTATGTATCAGTGCCGGTTAGTGCTAACTTTTAGTTTTGCAATATTATTAAGAAACATAGATATGATTGTTATAGTGATTACTGCTCATATAAGGATGTGTTTTTAGTTACTGCTGAAAAGGTATAAATACTCAGCTCTGTATCAATAAAATTGGCTTATTGCAACCAAGCAATCTGCCTCGTCTCTTCCCTCGCCAACTGTCACTGGACATACATACAATTATGCAATTAATTTGAATTAATCGATTTTGTATTTTAAGGAGAATCATTGCAGAATCACAGAAAGTGTGAACAGATGTACCAACAGTAAGCTTTGCTTATCAAAGTGCTATCAAGGTTCTTCCTTCCCAAGGCCAGAGGAAGCTTTGCAGACTTCGTTTTGCAGGGGCCTCAGATTTCTCAGCACTGCAGAGCTCAGGCACAGGGTAGTTATGTACCTCTGCAGGTGACATTTAACCCTGTGCCTCCTTTGTTGAGGCAAACCTGCCCCTTCACAGCTGCCCTGGAACTAAAGCCCAAGCTCAGGTCTCCAGCACGGTGGTGCTGATCTCTGCTCACAGTGGGGTTAGGGAGGGTAGGTGAGATCCCCAAAGTCTTGAGAAGAAAGGTCCTGAGGAGCTCCTGGGCTGAAGCTTTTCTCTCATGAGCAATTTCAGCCTCCTCCCTACCCTGACAAGCCTATCACGGGAAAAAGGCACCAGTTTGGTGGTGATGCTCAGATCTGGTTTTGTTTTCCAGCAATGCAAGCAGCAGCACTGTGTAAGCCTTGCTCCCTGTCTCCTTGGAGAAATCCTCAGTGAAAAATTGCAGGCTTTTTCATTCATACTCCCATTATGTCCAAATGTTCCTTTTAGGCAGATATTTTCCTTCGCCATCCTCTGGCCTTGTAATCATGTGGAGAGTCACCCCAACCAGTCATTAGAATTTTTCCCCTGGGTGGTTGTCAATGCTTTCTGACACTCCTTTAATTTAGGTATTGAAATAGTTCTGAACAGTTATTTTTCTTCAAGGGAAGATTACAGAAACCTGAACTTTTATGAAATTTCCTATACAAATATAGATCGTTTGATCACTAAGAAATTTTTTAAAAAGCAAACTTGCTTGAAGAGCAAGCAAGTTAATCTGTTTGTTTACTTGCTCTCCGAATTCCCAACAAATAGTGCTCTGGCTATTAAAAATTAACTTCTGGTAAATTGGTGCCAGTGAAGCGGGGAAAAAAACCACAGGTCATCTGTCCTTGCACTCTGAGCACAAGCCAGTGCATCTGCCCTCTCCATCGCAGCCTGTCCTGACCTATGCTGTCCTTTAGTGGGGTGGGGGTCCCAGGGAAGGGACTGTGCCACACAATAGCTCATGTGTGTTTGTGTTCCTTGTTCAGGGGACTGCAGTGCAAAAATCGGTGAGTCTCCTCCTCTTCCTTACAAAGAATTATTTACAGTGTCTCTGTAGGGTGATGGGTTTGGCTGAGTTTTTTCACTTTTAAAGTGTAATGTAACCAGAAAAGTGGTTGGGGTTGGGAGGAAGCAGAATGAATTTGAGAATCAAGAATTATAGATGACTAGAGATGATGTCTGGGGCTAGGAATGGGTGATGGCAGTGGTGGTGCCAGTAGTTTGGGAGTGCCCTGGACCCCTTGGAAGTGAGGCACCTCTGAGAGAACATTTCCTGCCCCAGATTTGAGCAGGACAAACTGCACCATCCCTGGCAGAGCAGAGCTCCAGCTGGGGGTGGGACAGGGCTTTGGACAGCCGAGTTGTGGCAGAAACCCACTCTGGGGCATGTGCAGGTGGTTACAGGAGACAGGACACAGGGCATATCCAAATCAATATCCCACAACCCACCTGTGCTGGTTTATCTTCTTTTGCAGAGAAGCAAGCCAAAGAACTTGGTGAGTATCGTTCTCTTTCCTTCGTGGGAGACTTCCCAGCTGGGCCTTTGTCTCATCTGTGTTTTGCATGTGTGCCTGGTTTTGCTTTTCCTTTCGGGATAGGAAGAGGTAGCAAATACAGAACTTGTTGCAGAAACGTTATTTCCCATTGGTCTCTGTGTGAGTTTAGGCTCTTCCCTGTAATTATTTTATACTGAGAAGAAAACTCCTCCTGTAAAGTACAGACTGACCATAAATGTATCTCCGAATCAGGACCAGCAGTGTGGTTGTATTTGTAGAAAATGGATGGAGTCCTTTCATGTAGTCAGACACTGAAGTTTTAAATCTCCCTCCATGCACTGAGATGACTTTCACAAAGATAACAGCAACTTAGAAAATGAGCAGCTTTTGTTGTTGTTTTTTTGGTTTTTTTAAAGCATGGAGGAGATATGCAGTGCCTGTAGAAGAAAGTAGTTATGGTTTGGTTTGCTGAATCATTTTCCTTGCTTTATTCTCCCTTCCTGGCAGCTCCCCTCCCACAGTGTTGCTGGTGGGACCAGAGGTGGTTCTGCCGACCCTCCCTTTAGCAGAGGAAGTGTAACGCCCCAACTCCATTTTCATTTGGTCCATGCTCCAGTTTCAGGCAAATCTGGAGAGTCCTGATCCTCAGTGAACTGTGTCCCCACATTTCAGACATCTGGGGTCTTCAGCCTGAAGGGCTGCTGACAATCCTCTTCTCTCTGCTTCCTTTTCTGTTCCTTGCACCAACATGGTGACCTTGTGCGCCTTCCCATGTCACAGTCTGCCAGTGCTCGCTCCCACCCTGCTTCTTCCTTAGGCAGTCCCAGCCAAGAGCTCCCCCGGGGTGAGCTCTGCCCTAATGTGTTCGTTCCATCTCTCCTGCAGTGAACGTGGTTCTGGATCCAGACATAGCCCACTGGACCTTGTCCTGTCTGATGATGGCAAAAGTGTGAAACGAGGTGACACATGACAGGACATCCCCAACATCCCTGAGATGTTTAACCCATGCTGCTGCATGCTGGGCCATAATGGCTTCACCTCAGGGAGACATTACTGGGAGGTGAAGGTGATGGATGCAGGAGGATGGGCTGTGGAGGGTCTCTACAGAAGATGTGAAAAGGAAGGATGATATTGAAATTAAGCCAGAGGAAGGCATCTGGACAGTGGGGGTGTTGGCAGGGTACTTCCAGGCTCTCATCTCTCCTGATTGCACTCTCCTTCCTGAAATCAGTACCCCCAAACGGATCTGGATCTGTCTGGATTATGAAGAGGGATGGGTGGCATTTTTCGGTGTTGATGAAGGTATTTTCATCTGCACATTTCCAGTGGTATTATCTGAGAGGAAAGAAATCCACCTCTGGTTCTGTCAGGGTCATGTCTCAAAATATGACTGTGATGAAGGGGAGGGAGTAAGATAAGGCTTTTCTAGGAGAACTTGGTAGTTCATACTCACAAAAGACTTGAGGATAGAAGGAACCTGTGGAGGTTTCTGTGGCAACCAGCTGCTCAGAGCTGGGCTAACCTGAGGGCTGCCTTTGGTGTCTTTGGACCTTGTTCAGCTGAATTGCGTAGGGTCTTGTTGCAGTGCATGTGGTGGAAGCCACCGCAAATGAAAACTCAGAAGACTGGTGGACAGGCACCAGAAGGCACTCACATCTAATGCTCACCCCTGAGTTACGGGGAGTTCCCATGATTCTAAGCATTCCTAATTTATATGTTTCAAATGCATTGGTTCATATGCTCTCCGCCCAGTTTTATGTATGAGCTCATGTTTATGTATTTCCCCTAGTTACATATGTATGAGTTCTAGAAAGTTCTCCCTTCTTCAACACCCCATTGGCTGATCAATGTAACCCCTCCCCCCCCAAATTATCCCCACTGGTTGTTCCCTGTTGGCTCCTCCCCTTTTGTCAATTCCCATTGGTTGTTTTCCCTTACCCCACCCCTTTACCCCAAGTATAAGAACCCTGGACCATCCATTTCCCTGTTTTTTTGTCCCTGAACCCTCTGCCTGCCATAACCCTGCTGGAACCCACACAAAAGACCCCTCTCTCATCCTTTGCTTCCGCCAATGCCTTCTCACCATCTCTGTTTGGGGCTCGCTCCTTGCGAAGGAGCCAGCCTTTTCCGCGTGCTGCAGCAGAAGCCAGGGACGTCTGCAGCTGGACGCTGTGTGGCCTCGGGCAACCCCACCAGCGTCAGGGTCTCCCAGGGCATAGGTCTCCTTACGTCTCTGGACCTTTATCCAATGCTGCACCTCTCTCAAGGGTCAGAACCCACCCTTTTTCTTTGGTCATGATTTCTCCAGTTGCAACTTACGTTGTCAACTCTCCTCCTTGATCTGGTGAACACAACTTCTACTGAAAGATGTTCCAGGAACAGGGATGTTTTGAAATGTACACAATACAGCTACTTTGGTGTGATTTATCTGTATGTGTGTCAGCATTAAGGCTGTCTCTGAGCAATGCTCCTTTTAGCCTGTGAGATTTGCAGGCACTTAGGAGAAAATGGCTCACTGCATCCAGCTGGAGCCAATGAAGTCATGTCAGCAGGGCAGGTCTGCTGGGGTAAGGAAAGGGTTACAGAAAGAACAGCGGCAACAGCGTCATGTGTTTGAACAAACTACACCAGCTGAACAAGAAACCGCTTCAACCAGAACATGAAGAAATCTGAAACAGAACAGTTTTTCTGCTCTATTGACTTGTGACTCTGGAAAGAATAATAGAAGATGTCAAGAAAATAGATTTATTGTAGAACTGTGATTAGTTTTAACCTTGCAGTTAAAAATAGCTTTTGGGCTAAGGATAAAAACTTGGTGAGCTTCGCAAATAAAGTAAATTCACTTGCCCTAGCTTGTGTCTCTTGCCTTCAGACGTCACACAGGTCCATGGCTGTGCTTGTCCCCACACCTGCCAGCAGCACAAACCCTGGGGACAAGCTCACCTGTGACCTGGCACTGTGAGATGGGCAACTCCAGATTATTTTGCTGTAGGGAAAGCTGCCCCCTGTAAGGGGAGGAGAGCAAGCAGTGTGTTCTTTCTCAGACATGCTTTCACACCAGATTCTCCAGTCAACTGGTGTCCAGCAGGCATGGAACTTCCCAAGGGAAGGCTTCACCCAGACAGAACTGGTAAGGAAAGAGACTTCAGTACAGGTGGTGGGTTGCAACAAGTGCCCAGACCTTTCTCCTGGAGAAAAGGTAAATACCTTCATAAGGTGTGCACAAGTCGGTGATCTGTTGTCAGGAACAGGAAACAGTGAAAAGGCTGTGCAGTACTAGAGGAGGTGAGATGGATGTGGGCAGGTGGTTTCAGAACCATGTTCCAGTGGCAGGCACCACTGAGAACAGGGCACCGCAGAGCTGGTGACCCACAAAATCAGGGCTCTGCTTTGGTCTCCACCCCCCAGCATCATACCAGACCCAGAATCAGCACTTTAACAGCTCTAGATACCCATGAGCATGGTCTGCAAGGAGAAACTGTACCGGCAGCACACAGGGGACACTGTAAAAGAAATGATGAGTGCTCACAGTGGGTGACTCTTTTAAGGGACCATGAGGCCTTCAGCAGGGAGCCACGTGAGGTAGCCCACTTCCTGGCAGCTGAGTCTGAGATATTGTTGAGAGGGTGCCACAACCTCTCAAGAGCACAGACTGCTCTCCACTGCTGCTCTTCCATGTGGCACAAATGACACACAAGCCAGAACCCGGGCAGAATCAAGAAAGATTACAAAGCCCCGGGCGTCCAAGTGAAAAATATTGGTGCCTGAGTAATCTTTTCCTCCATTTTACCCATAAGAGGAAAGGGGATAGCCAGAAATAGATGTATAATGCAAATCAATTTCTGGCTTTGTGGCTGGTGCCGTCATGGGGGTTTGGACTTTTATGATAACAGGACATTCTTTGATGACTACAACCTATTAGGGAGGGATGGGATCCACATGGCTAGAAGAGGTCCGAGAACCTTTGGCAGCAGGCTGGACACCTTGGACAGCTCGGCTTTAAACTGAAGGACTTGGGGGTACAGGGCACTGCTTCCACATCACGTCCAGGAATAAGCCAGGACACCCAGAGCAGTGGCAAATCACCTTTGTGGCCTCCCAAGATGAGAGCAGAAGGCCAACCACCTCAGGGGAGTGTATGGCTGTGGACCTCTTGGACCCCTTCTGGGAAGCCTGCCTGCCCCATTACCTCTGAACTGCCTGCAGACCAATGCACACAGCATGGGGAACAGATGGGAAGGATTAGGGAGCTGTGTGTGGTCCCAGGGCTGTGGTCCCATTGCAGTTACAGAGATGTGGTCGGATAGTTTGCACGACTGGAATGCTGGTGTGGATGACTGCGTACTAAGAAAGATGGGTCAGCCAGGCGAGGTGGTGGAGGTGCTCTTTACACGAGAGAGCAGCTAGAATGGATCAAGCTGTGCCCAGGGATGGATGAAGGCCAAGACAGGAGCTTATGGGTTAGCATTTAGGGACTGGCTATCATGGCCAACAGGACTCAGGCAGTGACCATCCCCCTGTGCTGGACACTGCTGAGGCCTCGCCTAAAATCCTGGGGTCAGTTTTGGGCCCCTCACAATGAGAAAAACATTGAGGGGCTGGAGCATGTCCAGAGAAGGGAACAGAGCTGGAGGAAGGGTCTGGAGCACAAATCTGATGAGAAGCAGCTGAGGAATCTCGAGGGGCTCAGCCTAGAGAAAGGAGGCTTACAGGGGACCTTCTGCGTTCCATGAAGAGCAGTTCACTTCATTACAGCCTCACTTTCTGCAGCATCAGAAGTCCCCAGATGAGACGGTGACAAAGAGGGGAAACATGAAGAAATGCCCCAATGCTCCTGCCAATGGAGGCAGGACAGGGAAGACATAGAGGCCCAAGGGAGTAGCTCCTCATCAGAGGCTAGACTGCTGAGGAGATACCTCACCCTTGTACCCATGGCCTTAACGGCAGCCCCTTTGGTGGGTGGGGGAACAGACCAGGGGCTTAGAAGCAAAGAATTGTTTAAATTAGGAAATACCTTTAAGATCACCAAGTCCACAAGTCCAACTGTTAACCCAGCACTGTCCAGTCCACCACTAAACCATGTCCCCAAGTGGCACATCTACATGTCTTTTAAATCCCTCCAGGGATGGTGACTTCACCTCTGTCCTGGGCAGCCTGTGCCAGTGCTCAATGATTTTCAACTTTTTTGGTGAAAAAAAATTAGTGCAGGAGATGAGGCTTGCCCTGAGAATACCCCCTGCCTGATCAAGGTGTCTCTCCTGTCAGGTAACCTTGCTCTGGCTAAGGCATCTGCTCTGCAGGGGATGGCAGGGAGGAGCCTGAATCGCCTCTCCCAGGGTGTTTCTGGTGGCACTTTCCTCTCCCTCCCTGCCCATGTCTCTGCTGCCTGGAGATTTCTCTGCAGGGAGCTGTTTCTGGTTCCTACGACTCCTCCCTGTCAGTGTTCACAGAGCCCTTTCCACCTGCTGAGTGCTCAGCACGGCCCTGCAGAGACCTCCTGGCAGGTCTCTGCCCAGGGGCAGAGGCGTGTACAGGGCCTGAGAAGCAGCTGAACCAAGTCCCAATGAGAGCTGAGGTCTTGGTGCACTCTCCAAAATGCAGTCTGCCAACTCAGGGAACCAAAAGGAGAAAACACAACACACAGACTCCTTCCTTTTCATTCAACCCCTGCTTTGACATTCTTCTTCAAAAACTGCCATCAGAAATGTCCTGAGGATGATGTGGAGCTGTGAACAGCCCCGGCCCATGTAGCACCCTCTCAACTGAAACAGGACCCTGCCCTTCCCAGCGCTGCTCCTTCCACCCCCAGCTTCTCTCCAAAGTGCTCTGGGGAGCTCCCCAGGCTGGCTGAGAGCTGACCCTGGCAGGCAGCAGAGTCGCTGCCCTGGCACACAGACCCTGCTCAGAAGGACAGCCCTGGGCACCCCTGGGTACACACCTAGCCTCACACCCTGCCAGCCCAAGGTGCCAGCCCAAGGGATTCTCTGCCCCTTTTGGCCTCCCTGGAGATGGCTCCAGGTCTGACAGCTCCTGAAGGGCAGCAGAATCAGTCTGAGGAAATAATCTTTTAACTGACTAAAATAATCACCAATTATCCCTCTCTAAAGAGAGGGGAGAGACTGGTTCCAAAAGCAGGTTTGTTCTACCAGAGATGGATGTCTGCAAAAGGTGTAAATATTTCCCTCTGGTATTCTGGACCCATAACAAAACAAGGACACACAGGCAGTGACAGGGAGGTGTTGGTTGAATCCTGTGCAGGGCAGGGACTCAGCTGAAGCAGTGCAGGCATCTCATCCCCAGCTGGAAGCCCTGGGGATGAAGCAGGATTCAGTTTTCCCCATGCAACCCAGAGACCCACAGTGCTGACGGATGCCAAGAGTAGCCACAACTTCCCAGCTGTTGCTGTTGTTCCAGGGTCGACAGACAAATGACATAGACGTTGTTCAGGAAAGAATGGAATTATTTAATTATTTTAGACTGGTTTATATCTCTTAGTTCGCTTGAGTGGCATAGGGCCATTGGTCCCTGACCATCCACCTCTCAGACAAGATTGGTGAAACCCTACAACACCCATTTCAAAACATTTTTCCAAAGAGCCATAACAAACTTGGAAAACAAGCTGCAGGTGTTAAGATAGAGAACTTGTTTACAAAACCGTCTCACTGTTTCTCATGGCTTGTGTGAGAAGGACAAGGTTCTCACAGAATACTGCAGAAAGCTGGGAGATCTCTCTGCCGAGAGCTTTTCAGCATCCACACCCAGCCACTCCAGCCCAGGACCTCTCCTGCCGTGCTGCTGTAGTTCAGTACAGTACAGCTCTGCCTGGCTGCTAGAAGCCAGCCTGGTGCCTTGTCCTGGGCTGGCAGAGAGAGGACTAGTTTAGGCACACATGTGACACTGTACAGTCACAAGCACACACATGCATGGATTCCCTGAGTACTGGCACAATCTGCTCTCTGGCCCTGGTACCCCTGCCTAGATCCCATCTCTCTGACACACCCCATGGGTCCCCAACTCAGTGACTGTTCCATCTGGGTGCTTCCTGCAAACATGCAGCACTCCCACAGGTACCCCACACTTGCACATCTCCCCAGGTGCCAGCACAGCCCCTCTGTCCCCAGATCTGAGGGCCCCCAGGTCACCAGGTAGTCCAGGTTGAAGTTTGCTGGTGAATGCACATGCCAACCAATGCACATCAGGTTTGGGGAAGACAGAGACACCCACAGAACTTCTCATGCACCTCACTCATGCCCGACCCCCCAGTAGGTGGTTTTCAGGACACACACCATCCTCTCCCCAGTGTCGAATGGCCAAACCCCCCCAGCCCTCCACTAGCTGCACTGGGACCCATGTCAGTGGCTGGCACCACAAGGTAGGGGTGCCTACACTCCTGGTTGACTCCAGTAGCTGGCATGCAGCCCACCCACACCAGTTCCCCAGGAGCTGGCACATTGTCCTTTCCATTCACATATCCACAGGACAGGGAGGTGACACACACAGATCATTAAGAAAACATGTAACATGTTATAAGAAGACTGGACATCCTCTGCATCCTCTAAACATTAGCCTCTGGAGGTCTCATCAGGTGGTCTCCATCAGATGTGATGCCATCAGGATGTCCATCACTGCAACTTCTTCAACAAGATTGGATGGGACAAATCCTCTTGTGCCACCATGCAGTTCTCCCACATACCAACCATCTTCATCCATGTCTCCAAAGATGTAAACATATTGTCCAGAAATGAGAGTTCAGGCCACTCATTGGGACCATCAAAAGGATTGTAGCTGTATTGAGCTATGAATGCTCGAAGCTCTGCTGGTTACTTTCTCATAGCCTCCAGGAGGATAGATTCCTTGTCTGCTTCCAGGTCAGCCTGGTGCAGGCCTGGAAATGACAGTTGGATTTTTCTCTTTCCAGCCTTTCCAATTCCTGAAACAGCTGCTGACTGCTTTCATTTAGCTTCCCACACTGACCTTTCAGTTCAGGCAGCCAGGCTTGAATCAGTTGCAGGGTTGTCTTTTGTACTTCTGCCTGAGTCCCCTGCAAACACTTGCCTTCTTTGACTTTCATATGGACTTCTGACTTCAGTTCCTTATGTTGCTTCTCCAACTCTTAATTCCTTTCTGCCATTTCTCTCATGGCTTTCAGTTCACGCTCTGCCTATTCCAGCTGGGTTTGCAGACAGACATTCCTGTGGATGGCAGAATCTTGTTCCTCTGCAACTTGCCATTTCAGGTCAGCGTTTTCAGCTTGAACCTGTTCTGTCAAACCCAGCTGCCTGCAGAGGTGAGCATTGTCTCTTGCCAGGTGGGTGTTTTCATTTGTTGTCACTGTAAGCAGCATCTGGAACTCCCCACAATTTGGGCTGCAGGTTCTTATATAAGAGGACCCCCCCTTCAGCTGCAGCTGGGCCTGAGGCCCTATGGGCCTGAAGCTCCTCCACTGCCTTCTGTGAGAAACCAAGCTGCTTGTCCTGAGGCAGCTTGGCTCTAGTGGGCTCTCCCATTTCTCCATCACTCTGCTGAGACAACACTGCCATGAACAGTTCTTCAGGGGAGCTTTGGATGGGTAGTGGCACTTGAATACTGCTCAGGTGAGAGAGGCTCACCTGCAGTTGCATGGATTTCCCTTCCAGCTCCACAGTGAGGGCAGCTAGTTGAGCATTTTTCTTCTGCAGCTTCTCTGCTTCTTTGTGCACTTCTGGAGAGTCCTGCTTTTACAGAAGGTTGCTCTCCATCTCAAGAGCACTCTCTTTCCAGTCCAGGTCTTCTAAAGGACTCTGCAGGCAGGTGTGCTGCTCCAGGAGCCAGCTGCATGTTCTTCCAAACAGCACCAAGCCTCCCCGTCCGGCACCTGGAGCTGAGCTTCTGCCACAACCTGGCATGTTGCTTGCTGTCCATCTTTCCTGTTGCGTCCCCAGTGCCTGGGCCCCATTTCTGCCAAAGTAGCAAGAGCTCTGCATCTTCTGATGGCTGTGGTGCCCAGGAAGGCCTTTGAGCTGGGCTAAGTCTGCGGAGGCAGGCAGCTCGCCCTGAACTGCTGCAGGTTGGCTTTGGAGAGCCTCCTCTCCGGTGCTAGCTGGTTCAGAGGTGATGGACACAGATGGGCTTAACTGCCCATCTCCCAGTGCAGCTTGCTTTGGGCCTCCCTGCCTCTCCTGCTGGGCCTATCTCCTCAACCACTGCCTCTGCATTTCCTACATCTGGTGCATGGCCACGGGGCAATCCTGCCGCAGCAGCTGCTGTCCCGCAGGGAGCTCAGCCAACTCCCTGCACAGCAGCTGCAGGTCTCTGCCACCTGCTGCCACTGCCGCCGCTGCCACACCTCTTGAGCCTGTTGCTGTCCCCACTGGGATTTGAGCTGCTCTGCCAGCAGCTGCTGCTCCCTCTCCAAAGATGCCTTCAGCTCCTGGGTTTTGGTAGTGGAGCAGCGGTGCTGCTCTTGGGTCCAGGACCGCTCTTCCTTCAAGTCAACCCATAGTGCTTCCAGCTCCCACCTCCTCACCTCCTTCTGCACAAGGCTGCCCAGGGCTTGCTCAGGCCCCAGTGGGGCAAAGGGTGACTGCATGCAAGAGGCCCCCAGCCCCCAACACACCATGTCATGGTGTCAGCCACCAAGCTGGTGCCAAGGCCACCAACAGTTGTGTTCCCTGGCTCTGTGAGGGGTGCAGACCCCTGACCCTGCTGCAGTCATTGCCACCTTTCACCAGTGTGAACTGTGGGCTGTGGTGGGACAATGTGACCTTCTAGGCATATTCTAGACACAAGTTCTTAATGGACAGGTGGGGCAGTATGGCCTGAGATGGAATGTTCTGGCGTTTAGCTCCTAATGGAAGGGCCTTAGAAGGTTTGTTGTGGCCCCTCTGCACACCAAGGAGGGGTACAGCATTTGACATAAGATCATGTCAAAGACAGATGGCTTCCAAGACATGCGTAAGACAACTCGACCAACTGACCACTTCTGTACAAGTGAGTTTGCTGCTGGAAGAAACCAGACCTAAGTGGATGAAAGCATCAAATTTGCAACAAAATTGTGCAAACTCAGCTCATAACTGTACCATTAAGCAGGTAGCAAATAACTTCATTTGTGCTATCTTTGATACAGGCCAGGTGTCACTGACCTTCTTACCATCTGGGCACACACCACTTCATGTTCAGTTGCTGTCAACCAGCACCCTCAAGTACAAAGAAAGCATTAAGTACTTCAGCCTCTTCCTCATCATTTGTGGCAATGTTTCTCACAGCACCCAATAAGGGATGGAGATTCTTCTTGGCCTTCCTGTTGCTGATATATCTATAGAAACACTTTTTGTT
>VZRO01003991.1:241579-261511 GCA_013397915.1 Daphoenositta chrysoptera | reverse complement strand
GCCAAGCTGGGTCATGCCAGGCCAAGCCAAGCCCAGCCAGGCAGGGTCAAGCCAAACACAGTCAAGGCCTGTTCAGCATCAAGCTGTGCCACGTTGTGCTGTGCCAAGCTGTGCCATGCCAAGCCAGGCCAGGCTGGGCCGAGCCAAGCCAAGCCAAGCAGAGTCAAGGGCTGTGCAGTGCCAAGCCAAGCCAAGCCAAGCTGTACCGTGCCAAGCCAGACCGTGCCAGATCAAGCCAAGCCAAGTGCAGTCAGGGGCTGTTCAGTGCCATGCCAAGCCGTGCCAAGCTGTGCAGTATCAAGCCAGGCTTGGCCAAGCCAAGTATGGTCATGAGCTGTGCAGTGCCAAGCTGTGCCAAGCCAGGCCGTGCCATACCAAGCCAAGCCATCCCTTCTTGCCCCATCCCTCCTGCCCACACTCGTGCCAGCCGTGTCCCCCAGTCCCTGAGACCAGCACGGCCCCTGGGCACCGACAGGACATCTCTGGGAGTTCTGCCCGCGGGTTCCCCCACACCGGGGCTGCACGGGCCCCCCGATCCTCCCCGGGTAGGGGGTGCCAGGCTGAGGGGACCCAGAGTGTCCTCCATCCCATCCCGGCGAGGCGCTGGCCTGGCGGCTCCTCGGGAAGCTCAGAGCTGGGCGGCGGGCACGGACACCCGGGGATTTCCACAGCAGTGGATCCGAGGCCTTGGGATCCAGGGGGATTTTTGGGGAAGGGGATTTGTAGCTCCCTCTGAAGGGTCTGATGTGTCCGGCGGGGCTGTGGGAGATGGGCGGGGAGCGGAGAGCTGGGCACTGCCAGGACAACCCACGGGCTGCTCGGAAGCACACGGAGCTGGGGGCTCAGGACTGGGCTTGAGGAGCGCTGAAGACTCCGGAGGAGCCGTGGGGAGCTCACCCTGCTGCTCCCAACACCTGCACAGGTGCTGCTTTCAGTCCACAAAAGCCCGGGCTTGATCCAGGCCACAGCCGGCACTGGCAGCTGCTCGGGATGGGGTGACTTTGGGGGGACCCTTGGAGCATCCAGCACCACCTGGACACTGTCTGGGGTTCCAGGGTTGTGCCACAGACCGTGGCACGGGCATGGAAGGGCCCAGCATCACCTGGCTGTGCTTTGGCAGCCCCATTCCTGCCCGGCTGTGCCAGGATACAGCCCCGGGAGAAGCCCCCTGGGCAGGGCTCCCCTCGCCCTCAGTGCTGGAAGGCTCCTGGTGCACAGGGGGGCACTGCAAAATAACGCATTAATTAACAATGCTAATTAATGGTGTGCTACCTGGTGGGACAGGCCCTGCTCACTCCTGTGGGTGTCCTGCAGGAACCTCCTGCGGGTACTGGGGATCCCAGGGGAAAGGGGCAGGTGCCCCTGGACCGGAGCAGAGGACTGGGATTGATCCCCCAAATCATACAGGCAGGGTCCTGCTGGGCTGGGATTGGGATTGAGCCCCCAGATCCCATGGGCAGGGTTGTGATGGGCTGGGATTTACCCCCCAGATCCCGTGCTGGGGAACAGCCCCACGCTTGGCTGGGCTGGGCTGGGCTGGGCTGGGTTGGGCAGAGGAGGAGGATGGCCATGGGTCATCATCCATCTCCCACACCAGGTCTTGGTGTCTCCACGCTCCTGCACAGCCATCCTGCTCCATGGGAGCTGCCATTCCATCCCCTCCGTGCTCCAAACACCCCTGCAAGGCTGAGGAGCCCCACGGCCGGGGCTGTGCCCCTGAGATACCTCCGTGGCCCCGTGAGCAGATCAGCCCCCAGTGCTGAGCTTTTTCAGCCCTGCCACCGTGTCCCAGGGCAGGATGTCTCCCCAGCTGTGTCCCCTGCCCCTGTCCCCGGGGCTCAGTTGTTGCCATCGCCTTGCTGGGAGTGTTGGGGCCACCTTCCCTCCCTCCTGCCCCTCCTGCCTGTCCTGCCTGTCCTCCTGCCCCTCCTGCCCGTCCTGCCTGTCCTCCTGCCCCGCTGGCTCCTCTGCAGCTACTCCTGCCCTGGCAGCTCGTTTTGGTACCAGGTGGAATTATCCCCCGGGATAATCCCTGACAGAGCTCGGGGTGGCTGAAGGAGGGCAGCAGCTCCCTCAGGGCTCTTCCAACCACCATACACCTCCCATCCCATGGACGGGGCAGCACCAGGGACCATCCGTCCCTCGTGCACTGCCGGGGTGTTCCCCCTGGAATCGGTGCTCCCCAGGCTCCGGCCGCCCACCCCACACCCCGGCAGAGCCGGAGGTCCCTGGGGTCCCCCCACGCCGAGCACCCTCCGGCAGCTCAGCCTCGTCACCGAGAGAGCAGCGGCACCACGACCCGGTGACACGGTGACAGCTGCCAAAGCACAGGCAGGTCCCTCCGGGCGGGGATCGGATTAATTAATCTCGCCTGGAGGGCGGGCACCAAATTAAGCCGGTGCCGGTGACACGGGCAGCCCGGGGAGCAGCTGGGGCTCCTCGGCGCGGGGGGAGCCGGTGTCACCTGCTGGGCAGCGTCGCGGTGTGCCGGGGTGGCATTGGTGTGCCAGGGTGGGGTGACCCTCCCCAGGCACCGCTGCCCGGCCCTGGGGGCGCGGGGCGTGAGGACATGGCACGCTGCCAGCGCTGCTGGTGACCCGAGGGGTGACATGGGGCAATGAGGGCGGCAGCGGTGCTGGCCAAGGGATGGTGACCCCAAGGGATGCAAGTGTGATGGCACCACGGCCTGAGGGTCCTCAAAGGGACATAGGAGTGATGTCACCATGATCTGAGGGACCTCAAGGGACCCAGGCATGGTGCCACCACGGCTCAAGTGACCCAAGGGATACAGGTGCGATGCTCCCATAGCCAGAGGGATCCCAATAGATGCAAATGTGGCGGCACCGTGGCCCGAGGGACCCCTGTGCTCGGCAAGGTCGCCGTGCCGTGTCCCGGTGCCACTCCCGGCGTGTGGCTCCCTCCTGCCGCCTCAGCCCGGGAGGGTGAGCAGCTGCGGCCGGTCCCCGCTGTCCCCGCTCCCCCCGCTCCTGCCTGACCTCATTTCCAGCTCCGAGGGCTCCTCGTTATGCAATCACCGCCGAATTCCTGCACAAGCAGAAATGGCCGTCGGTCCCGGCATCCCCGGCCACGGGGACCGCGGTGACCCCGCGCGCCCCCGGCCGCCGTCGTGCCCGCGGGAGGAGGGGGCTGGAAGGGGCTCAGTGGGGCCGTGTCCCCGGTGCCACGTCCCCAAGTGCCACCGGGGCTTGTGCCGCCGCGGGCGCGTGGCTGTGGGAGCGCTGGTGGCACTGGGAGCAGGTGGCGATGGCTCGTCCCTGGGGACACGGCGCGTGTCACACGGAGCTGCGCGTGCGGCGCGGGCGGGTGGCACGGCGGGGTCCGGGACCCCCGGGGAGAGGCCACGGCCCCCGCCGAGCGGGGACAGGCCGGGGCTCCCGACACCTGCGGCCACACCCGCCCGGCGTCGTGTTTGCCACCGATGGCCCCGCTCGGAGGGGCAGGAGGAGGAGGAGGAGGGCTGGGATGAAGGGCGGGGGGGTCAGCGGCCTGGAGCGGAGTAAAGGGATTGATCCGGGGATGGAAGGAGCCGCAGCGGCCGGGGAGAAGCAGGGAGCAGCCCCGGGATCTGGCGCTGACCCGGGCCCCGGCCACGTGCGGGGGACACCGGCTGCCCCCAGCGGTGCCCCCACCTCGGGGCTGCCCCCTGGCCGGCGGCGGTGCTGGAGCCGCGTGGACACGGGGCCGCCTGGGGCCGACCTTCTCCCCAGCCCAGCGGGATTCCTGGGGCACAGGGAGTCCCTGAGGTGTCCTGGGGGTGCGTGAGCTCCTGGGGCTCTCCATGGGGCACTTGGGGTCTTTAGGGTCTCTGTGGGGCAGATGGGGTTCCTGCGGTCTCCTTGGGGTGCACTGAGACCCTGGGGTCTCCATGGGGTTTCTGGGGTCTTCGTGGGGCTGAGCCCACCTGCTGCCCCCCACTCTGAGCGGGAGCTGCCCCTCCACAGTTGGAATAATCGGGATTAATTCCGGCTCTAATGAGGTGTGAAAGGGTTACTGCCCGTGGGATGAGCAGCGGGATAGGGACGGGGACATCGGTGCCATTAGGCCTGGCTGAGCCTGCACAGCTCGTGTGTCCGTGCACAGCCCCCACGGCCCCGTGGGAGCGGACAGGGCGGGCGGGGGACCCTCACCGTGGGAGGGGGNGGGGGGGACAGAGGGGACAGGGCGGGGGCACCCAGCGCAGTGGTGGACTGGTGGGCACGGGTGGGCAGAGCCCGGTGGTGTGACGGTGTCCCGGGGCGCTCCGGTGCCCCGGGAGTGCCGGTGCCGCGGCGGCGGAGCCGGGCACACGACGAGGCTCGGTCCATGGGCTCACCGCATCCCTGCTCTGTCCGCGTTTCCCCGCTGCCGCTCTCACCCCACGCCGGGCCGAGGAGCACAAACCCCGGCTCCGGGAAGGGTCTGGATCTTTCCCACCAGGATGCCTTATCCAAAAAACAAATGACCGCCGGGAAAGGGGCCGTGCTGTGCCAAACTGGGGCTGGCGAGTGGAGAGGACGCACCTGTGCCCGGCACCCCGCGGATTCCAAGGGATAAGGTTTCCGCCGGCAGCTCTGCCGGGATGGTGGGAGCGGGGGTCCCTCGGCAGCGGTGCCGGGAGGGTCCGGGTGTGCGGCATCGCTGCTGGGCCTGGCAGCGGGCGCTGGGCATCCCCCGGGGAGCCGGTGCCGGCTGTGACCCATCTGCCCCAGTGCGGGGGCGGACGGGGCCCGAGGCTTCCGCCGGCAGCGGCTCCGTGTCCGCGGCGGCAGCGGTGACACCGAGCCCGGGGAGTCTCTGGCAGGGACCGGGGGTTCTGCTGTGGCTGTCACCACCCCGATGCCCCCGAGCCCGTTCTCCCGTGCCAGATGTGCGGGGTGTGCGGTGGGGGCACATCTGGCGGCGGGGGCAGCTGTGCCGGGCCGGCGCCGTGCCGAGGCCGAACACTGGCAGCTCTGTGCGCTGCCGGTGACCTGCGGCCATGACCAATGCGGGGATCTCCGGCTCTGCCGCGGCCCCACGGCACAGCGCCCGCAGCTGCTCCCGCCGCCGAGCAGCCGCTGCCTAGGGAAACCCTTCTTCCCTCTTTTCGTGAAATCCGTGCCTTTTCCACATGGCGAAGGGACAAGACACCCCGCAGGGAGGAGATGGATTTATTAAATATTTGGCGGATGACAGAACATGGCTCCCTGCTCACAGGCTGCTGCTGGAAGCGTTCCCCGTGCTTACGGCATCGGCTCCGCCAGCCGCTCCCGGGGACAGTCCCGCTCCCGGGGACAGTCCCGCTCCCGGGGACAGTCCCGCTTGCTCCCGCACTGCCCTGTGCCCGCAGGAACAGGGAATGGCACCGAAGCTTGGCGTGGCCCCCAGGGAGAGCCCGGCTGCGTGGGCACGGCCGGGGCTCGGGGAGCCAGGAGCGGCCACGGCCACGCTGTCCTTGCGCGTGTCACCCACAGAGAGCCGGGGTGGGACCCCGCGTGGCTCCCACCCTGTTCCCTGCCCCATGGCAACTGGGATGGCCCTCTCCTGGCTTTAACCCCGGCCTCTGCCCATGGGAAAATGCTTTTAGGTGCGTTTTCCTCCGGGTTGGTTTTGCCCCAGGGAACTGGAAATGGTGATCCCGACCCGGAGGGTGCAGCCGCCGTGAGCCCCATGGCTCTGTGTTTTTCCCCGACACAACGTCCCAGCACGGCACTGGTGGAGGTGCTTGGTGTTACTGGGATAACTCCGGGCGTCCTGCCTGGTGCAGGGACCCCTTTGACGGCCCCAGCACAGCTTGGAGCCATGTGAAGACTTGTCCTTGGTGCTTCCCGGGCTCAGTTTATATCCCAGACCCCACCTGAGCCCACCCTGCTCTGCCCCAGGGACACTGGGACCAGCTGGGCTCCACTGGGCTCCACCTCCCTAAAGCACTGACCTCCCTAAGTGACACCCTTGGGTGATGTGTCACAACAGCCTTCCGTGGGCACCCCTAATCCCGCTCTCCTCAGCGTCAGGGAGGCTGGGGAGGCCCTGCAGCATCCTTGCCATCCCATCCAAGTGATGGATCCCGCCAGGTTTTCCACACAAGTCCCAGCTGCCCCAGCTCTGCTGGCTGCCACTGTCCCTGCCCTGCAGGGCTTGGATGGGCACCCCCAGCCTCCTGCCTACAGGAGGTGCTGGGAGACCCCCGGCCCCTCTCAGCTCTGCCTGGGGGGAAAGACCCCGACCCCCGTGCAGCTGTGACACCCCCAGCTCCTGACGGCTGCCACCACCCCCGGGCCATCGGGAACACATCCCCATTTTCCGTGCTTGGACCCACGATGCAGCCAAAGACGCTGGGTGGCTGAATCCAGCAAATTCAGCTGAAAACTCACATGAAGTTGTCCCTGTCTTTGTCCTTGACCCCATCTCCATCTCCATCCCCATTCTTGTCTGCATCCCTCTCCTCATTGCTGTTCTTATCCCCATTCCCATCTCCATCCCTCTCCCCATCCCTGTCCTCATTCCCATCCCCATTCCTCTCCTTGTCCCCATCCCTATCCCCCTCTGGCTGGCTGAAGCTGCTGCTTCGCTCCAGGTTCTCATCACTCCCCTTCCCTCCTCGGCAGCTCGTTCCCAACATTTACATCGAGCCAGACCTGTGGCCACCAGGGTGTTTATTGTCCCTGTCCCGCGGCCGGAGGGACCCGGTGGGTGAGCGCGTTCCCGGGGCCGGGGGGTGAAAGGGGGCAGAGCCGGGGGTGCTCGCAGGGTTCCTTGCTCCCTTCATCCATCACCCTCCATAAATATTTAAAGATGCATCAGAGCCCTCGGCTCCTTCCACTAAAAATAGCATTCCTGTGCACCCCGGGGAAGAAGTGCTGGAGCCGCCCATGGCTGGGACCGGTGGCCACGTTTTGGGAACAGTGATGGAGCCCAGAGCGGGCTGGGGGCAGCTGCCATCCCCTGCTCCCTTATTTCCCTAATTTCCACCAGAACCGAACCCCACTCCTGATGCTGAGGCTCCTCTCAGCCTGGCCACGCTCCTCCCTCAATTCCCTGCCTGGGATGGGAACGTTTTAAGAGCAGGGCCGGGAATGCCGGAGGTTGGTGGCCCATCACGGGCCCCCTGCACCCCACCGTCCAGCCCCGCGAGGACCGGCCCTCACGCCTCACTCCAGGTGGGTTTTCAAAGGCTGAATCCCCTTCGTGCCACGCAGGAGGGACCCTGGGAGGGCCTGCACCCCTCGTTCCATGCACAGGGAGGGACAGAAGCCGGGAGGAGTGACCAGCATGGGGCGTGACAGTGGCGCTGTTCAGGAGGAGACCGGAATGGAGCAGCACACGGAGCGGGAACAGCCACCAGCAGTTTCCTTTCAGGTTTTTTTTTGTTTGTTTGTTAAGCCTCCCATGACTCGCCGAGCCGGTGGGAATGGTCTGGTCACCGTTAGGAAACACACCGAGGGTACATGCAATGGCCTAAGGGGCAGTGCCCGCGGAGAGTCCTCCGGGTGTCTCGGGAGAGCTCCCCAGGTGGTTTTGGGAGAGCTGTGTCGGCAGCAGGTGGTGGAGATCGGTCACAGTTGCACGATGGTGATGGATGGGCTGGAACTGCCTCTTCCAAAGGGGGAGACGTCCCTCGATCGCAAGCGCAACCTCGGAGCCTGCGGGATTGGACCCTCGTCAGAACCCTGTCAGAACCCCATCAGGACCCCGTCAGGAACCCCCATGAGAATTTCCTCATGGAAAGGGTGGCCAGAGCCACTGGCTTGCCTTGGCTGGACACCACCACCACCAGACGGCTCAGGAGCACCCACCTGGTCCTGGGACCACCCATGAGACTGGCAGGAACTGAGGAATCACAGAATCACTGAGGTGACAAAAGACCTCCAAGGTCATCCAGTCCAATTCCCACCTTGTCCCCAGCCCAGGGCACTGAGTTCCATGTCCAGGCCTTCCTGCGACCCCTCCAGGGATGGGGACTCCAACCCTCCCTGGCCAGTCCCCTGCCAAGGCCTGACCCCCCTTTCCATGGGGAAGTTCTCCTCGGTGGAAGAGCCACCACAATTTAAAGGATTATTTTTGCTTTTCTTTTGTCTTTCTCTGTTCTTTCCATAGGATCAAGAAACCTGACAGGTTCCTCTCATTTTCTCAGTGGTCTCTAATTTAGTGCTCAGCAGCGGCTCCTTGGTGGTGTTGGAGGGCTCCAGGGGGGGCAGATGAGCACTGTGGGGTAACAGGGTCCCACACATCCCTTTCTCCAAAGCCAGGAGGGTTTCAGGGATGTGCGGAAAAGCCACACACTGTGGCATGACCGGCTGCCCGTGCTGGCTCCCTGTCCAACGCTGTAATTTCACTCCTTCTTGAGTTACCAGATTGTTTCCCAGATGAGGCAGGACTTGAATTTCTAATGTAAAAACCGTCAGAAAGACTCCGGAGCCCCTCCGGGGTTCTCTCCTTCCGCTGCTGAAGCGGCCGGAAGGTGGGAAGGGCAAATCCCCTTTTCTCTCCTCGGCCAGTGGCCTGCAGAGGACACTTGGTGGGAGCTGGTGCTGGGTTTATCCCACTGAATTGTGGTTTGGATCCACCACTGATTCTCCTGGCCCCACCATGGGCCGGGGCTCAGCTAAAAATGAAAGACTTTCTCCTGCCTGGTGCCTACAGTCACCCAACCTCGGTGGGAGGAACAGGTCGCAGAGCGAGGTCCCCCCTGTCCCCATCCCCTCCTGGCCCAGTCTGGGTGCATCCATGGCAGGTTTTTCTGCCAGGAGAACCCTCCTTCCCACTGGGAATGGGCAGTGATGGGCATTATGGCAAACATCCAGAGAGCGTGGAAACCCGACCGTCCCTCCTCCCAGCTTTTCAGGTGGGGGAGATAAGGATCTCCCTGGAGACACTGCCAGGCTCCAGCTCCTGCCCTCGCGCTGTTTGTCTGTCCATCTGTTGTGCCTTGCTATAACTCAAAGCCCCGGCATTTTCGGGGGCAGGCGTTGTATTTTTGGTCTGTCTGGACAGTGTCCAGCACCACGGGCTCCTATTTCCTGGCTGAGGCCTCTCATTATAGAAGTGATAATAAAATGGGAGATAAGGCTGCTCTCGCTGAAGGTGACAGTGTTTTCCCACTCTGGGGAGAGCTCAGAGCCCCTCCCAGTGCCTAAATGGGCTCCAGGAGAGCTGGAGAGGGACTGGGGACAAGGGATGGAGGGACAGGACACAGGGAATGGCTTCCCACTGCCAGAGGGCAGGGATGGGTGGGATATTGGGAAGGAATTGTTCCCTGGGAGGGTGGGGAGGCCCTGGCACAGGGTGCCCAGAGCAGCTGTGGCTGCCCCTGGATCCCTGGCAGTGCCCAAGGCCAGGCTGGACATTGGGGCTGGGAGCAGCCTGGGACAGTGGGAGGTGTCCCTGCCCATGGCAGGGGATGGGACGAGAGGAGCTTTAAGGTCCCTTCCCACCCAACCCTTTCCATAACGGGAACGGGAATGTTTTCTGTGGAAAACATCCTTTTGAGCACTGTGAGGGATGGGCAGTGGGAACCTTCCTGGTGCAGAAACTGGACAGAAACAGAAGCAGGAGGTGACAGGAGCCCCAGGAGCTGCTGGAGATAGGACATCTGTCCATCCTTACCTGAGTTGCTGTCCGGCCTGCAGCCCTCTCCTAACCTGCAACACAGGGAAGTGCAGGTTAGCACCTGGAGTGTTTAATTGCCCACTAAATGAAGGATCTGCCCCCATCTCCTGCTGCTCCCATGGGAATCCCCCAGGACTGCACACCTGGACATTCACAGCAAGTCCTCTGAGCGTCCAGGCAGATCAGTGCTCCTGATCCCCAAAGCCCAGAAATCCCAGCATGGCCGGGGTGGGATCACCCAGACCAAGCTCTCAGGGCAGGGCCAGCTCCACAGGCTGCTCAGGACCTTCTGCCGTGGGGTCTGAGGGTCTCCAAGGGTGGACATACCACAGCCTCTTGGGCCAGCCTGTGCTGGACCAGCCTTGGGGTAAAACAGTGTTTGTTATGTCCAAACAGGATTTCTGCCCTGGCAGAGCTGGTCCCAGCTGGAATAACCCCGGCAGCGGTGAATGTGTGGATGCACAGAGCCGGGCTCCACAGGGGGAACCCTGACAGGAGCACCGAGGCTGAGCTGCCATGGGGTGTCATCCAGCAGGACTGCGTGGAGGAGGCTCTGCCAGCTCCCAGCTGTGCTCTCCAGAGCCTGGGAACCTCGGGGACACCTCTGGAGATGCTGCTCTGTCATCCCAACCACAATGGATGCAGCTGACTGGGAATCCTTCCAGATGATTTCATCCCCCCAAAGCCACCCCTGCTCCATCGAAGGTAAGCCTCTGAGCAGGGAGGGGAGTGCTGGATTAATTGGGACACAAGGAAATAGGAAATAACTACATGGAGAAACTTGTGAGGAAGCCCAAGGACGATGTTGTCCCTAGGAGTGGCTTTAAGCCAAAAGAAGGTAGATTTAGAATGGATATTGGGAGGGTGGGCAGGCCCTGGCACAGGGTGCCCAGAGCAGCTGTGGCTGCCCCTGGATCCCTGGCAGTGCCCAAGGCCAGGCTGGACATTGGGGCTGGGAGCAGCCTGGGACAGTGGGAGGTGTCCATGGCACAGGATGAGCTCTGAGGTGCCTTCCCATCCAAACCATTCCAGGATGATTCTCTGAACAAATGGCAGTGCAGTCCCTGTGAGGACCAGCCCCTCCCTTGTCCACGGGGGTGCAGGAGTTGGGGAACACCTGAGCTGCTTTTTCCTCTTGTTCATTCCAGATGGGAGCACGCTCTGGGCCAGGACTGCTCCCGAAGGTGAATCTGGGGCAGGTGGAGCTCGCTGTGGACACGGGGCCAGGCCCCCCATACCCAGAACATCCTTGCAAAGGTCCCTGTCCATAACCTGGGCTTTGGTGTCAGCCATCCCTGATGTTCCCACACCCCAGAGCCCCCTCGCACGGGGCCGGAGCAGCTCCCCCCAGCCCACGCCGCAGGGCTGCACTTCCATATTGATCATTCCTCGATTTCCCTGCCAGACGTTTACCTCACCGGCTCTGGGACTGCAAGAAACCACTTTTTCCCTGGCAGGGATAATATTTACATTCCACACGGAGGCTTTTGGACCCAGTTCTGCTCTTGGACACGTCTGGGCCGTCCCTTCCCGGCTTCGTGCTGCTGCGATGAGTAACGGAGAGAGTTTGTGTTCCATCTCTGCTCCCATACATCACATCCAGCGCCTCAGAGTCCCCCTTTCCCTATTTCCCAGGCAAGGCACAATGCATATTTGGAAAAAGCCATGCGGGTCATCTGGTAAGCATCTCAAATATTCCAGCGATGAGGAATGTTCTGGGGCAAAGAGGGTCCTGTGGCTTGGAGCCAGGGCAATTCTGCTTTGAAAACCCCTGGTTTAGCCAAAATCAAACTTCCCGCGCTCCTTCCCACCACATTTAAATACTGGTGGGCAAAGGAACAGAACATTTCCAAACACCTGGATGCTCTGTGGAGCTCAGCAGATGGGAAAACTCAGGAAAATGAGCTCTTTTGGGAGAAGCGTGAGCTCCGCTGCAGCAGCTGAGCCAGCAGGAAATGTGTGTGTAACAAAACCAGGCTCAAAGTCCCGGTTTGTTGATGCTGGAGTTGGGTTTGGCTCAAGCGAGACAAATGCCGGGGCTGATTCACACCCGGCCAAGGCTGCTCCTCGTGTTTGGGTTTGAAACATCGAAAGCAGAAGCCAAGAGAGCCCTGAGAGAGGTCCTGCCCCTGGGAGGGTCCGGGAGGAGCTTCCTGGTGGCTCCTGGAACGTGAGGTGAGGAGCAGATCCCAAAATCCCCTCCCTTGCGCTGCCCTGAAAATCCTGAGGCCGTGAGGATCCCTTCCAGCTCTGGGATGACTCCAGTGGAATGTGCCATGGATTCGTCAGCACACAGAGAGCCTGGGAGGAGACCAGGTGCACAGGGATGAAAGGGACCTCTTGTGACACCGATGGCACTGCCTGTGTGGGATCCCCATCGGCACAAGGACACTTGTCCAGCCAAGGTCACCATGGGATCCCCATTGGCACAGGGATTGGGGACACTTGTCCAGCCAAGGTCACGGTGGGCAGGGGCTGAGCAGGTGACAGTCCCACCGCTCAGGGACTTCCCTAGTGACTGCCCCACTCTGGGTTTTGTCTGATCCATCCCTCTGAGCTGGATTTCCTGCAGCACCCGGAGCAGCTCCTCCTCCTCTCACACATTTCCGTGTGTGACCTTTGCTGGAAGAAAAACATCCTTGGAAGCCGAGCACAGGACAGGACTGTGGCTGTGACATCGGCCCATGGCGGATGCTGGGGACAGTGACTGGGGCTGGGAGGTGACGTGTGCCAGGGCACAGCCTCAGCACTGGCGAGGGGGCTGCTCCACCAGAGCCACCTGCACCTGGAGCCACCTGCATCCAGAGATATCCAGAGATATCCACCTGCATCCAGAGCCATCCACCTGCACCCAGAGACCCTGGTGGGGCTCCAAAGGGAGCCAGTGAACCCACAGAGGAGTGAGAAAAGACTGCAGAGCTCTCAGCCAGGTTTGTCCCCTCACCTCGGTCCTTCCCATTCTGCAGCTTCTCTGTTTCTTCTTCATCTTCTTCCTCTGCTTCAGAAAAAAAACAAGAAGAGAAAAAGCAGACATGAGACAGGTGGGTGAGAAGAGAGAGGCAATCATGGAATTGTTTGGGTTGGAAAAGCCCTCAGAGCCCATCGAGTCCAGTTGTTCCCCAGTACTTCCAGGGCCACCACTGCTCCATGTCCCCACATCCACGTGGCTTTTAAACCCCTCCAGGGATGGGGACTCCGTCACCTGCCTGGGCAGTCCCTTCCAATGCCTGACCACCCTTCCCATGAAGGAATTCTCTGTGAATTTCACCTGTTTGGTGGTGAGAGCTGTGGGTTTGCTCTGTTTGACCTGGGATAAGCCGGGTGGGTTTATGGCAGGGTATTTACGCAGCAGAGTGGGAGCAGAAGGTCACATTCCCCTGCAGATGGTGGCTCTTATCTCATTTCAACCCTTCACTGAGACCTGTGCAAACAGCTGATGGTGATCCTGAGGGCGGTGTCGCTCCTGCCTCCTGCACATGGTGTGAGAGCAAAGGCAGGGAGAAACCACCCAGCGACAGGCACGGCTGGAGAACCGGAGGTGTTTGGGATGGTCTGACCAGAGGGGACCTCGCAGACACGTCCTTTGTGGCTCTGAGAGCAGGATGGTGACACATGGGGGTCACACAGCCCCTGCCCTGTCGGCAGCGGCTCCAGTGGGTCCTTAAAGCGAGAGCTGAGGAGATCAGGGACAACACCAGGCACCTTTGGAATAACCAGAATTGTGACCTGGAGCTCAGCATTGGGTCTGAAACAGGCAGCGTTGCCTTGGTCCCCTGCAGAGCAGCACCCTCCTTCAGCACATCCTTTTGAGCTTAGATGGAGTAAAAATGGGATCAGTGTTCCTCAGCAACACTGAGAACATCAGAGTACTGTGTGGATGTGGCACTTGGGGACATGGGTCAGTGGTGGCCTTGGCAGTGCTGGGCGATGGTTGGACTCAGCAGTCTTGGAGATCTTTTTCAACCTCAATGGTTTTGTGATTCTGTAATTCTGTGACTCTCTGACAGAATCATGGAATATCCTAAGCTGGAAGGACCCACAGGGATCATCAACCAACAACCCCACCCTGTGCATCCCTGGCAGCCTCGGGGCCGTGCCCATTCCCTGAAGAGCCTGGGCAGTGCCCAGCACCCTCTGCGGGAGAACCTTTCCCTGAGATCCAGCCTGAGCCTCCCTGACATCATCGCAGGGAAGGTGGATGGGGCCGTCAGAGCACCCCGGGAAGCCCTGTGAGGACGGGGTGACGACGCTCCTTATTTCCCTTCCCGGGGAATCTGCTCTCCAGGCCGGTGCAGAGGCAGGGCAGGGTGGGAGGCGCAGCCCTGGTGAGTCCCAGGCCCTCCCCACGCCCCTCCCGCGGCTGCAGGGGGAGCCGGGGCGGGAGGAGGTGTCTGTTCCCACAGCTCCCCTTGGGACACGACGTGTGAAATCCCGCTGGCTCCCATCAGCTGAGGATAACTCATGCTTTTCCTAATTTACACAAAAGAACCTTTCTCAGACACTTCCAGGGGAGCCTTCCTTGGTCTCTGCATCTCCTCGAGCAGGAGCCTGTCAGCAGCTCCATTTTAATTTCATTCTCACTGCCTGGTGATCCACACGGCTTTGCAGATCCCCGACACGGCTGGTGGCCAGGGATGGGACCTGAGGGAATGGCTGGAGCTGTGTCGGGGAGGTTGGGATGGAGAGCAGGGAAAGGTTCTTCCCCCAGAGGGTGCTGGCACTGCCCAGGCTCCCCAGGGAATGGGCACGGCCCCGAGGCTGCCAGAGCTCCAGGAGCGTTTGGACAGCACTGCCAGGGTGCCCAGGGTGGGGTTGTTGGGGTGCCTGGGCAGGGGCAGGAGCTGGATCCAGGATCTTTGTAGGTCTGGCTCAGGTTGCTCCACAATTCCGTGATTCCACAACACTTGCTCTGCTGTGAAAAGCAAAAATGGATGAGGGCAGACTCTGGGCAGGGGTTTGTTCTCCGTGTTTGAGCCTCGGGGGCAGAGCTGAGGTGATTTATGGGGGAGCTGGCGGCACTGCCACGGCCCTGGCGGTGCTGTGTCATCCATGGACAACTTTATTAACTCCCAGCTGCCTCTGCCGCCAGGACACGGGGCTGGGAGCGGGGGATTTACTGCTGGGCAGTGAAACACCCACCCGGTTCATCCCTGCGAGGCTCCGTCATGGCCGAGGGAGAGAAGTTTATGGGGTTTTTGTGCCACAGCTGCGGGGTCTGGCCCGGAACAGGGACAGGGAGGGTCAGCACAGACATGGGACACTTCCCTTCTTCCTCAGCAGCAAGGCAGCCCAGAAACACAATCACAGGATCCTTCACATTGCAAAACAGCATCGAGTCCAACCTGTGGCTGCTCCCCTCCTTGTCCCCAGCCCAGAGCACTGAGTGCCACGTCCAGTCCTTCCTTGGACGCCTCCAGGGATGGGGACTCCACCCTGGCCAGCCCTTTCAATGCCTGACCGCCCTTTCCAGGAAGAAATCCTTCCTGGAAACAGGCTGCTGGGGCACTAAGTGGTTACAGCCCTGTTGCTCCCGAGGCTCAAGCGCCACAGGACATTTCCCTGGGTGACACAGGACCTGCTCCGGCCCCACCGGGGTGTTCAGCTCCCCTGGCACAGAGAGGGGGCACAGAGGGAGTAATTATCTGTGTTCCACATCGTTGTTTACCAACAAGGGATGAAATTGGCCTCCTGTACAGTTACAGATACGTGATTGCATCATCGGATGCAGAGTGACGGCAGAGGGTCTCACCTGCTGCCCAGGCATGGCAGGACTGAGCAGGAATTTGGGGACACTCACCCCAAACACCTGCTCTGGCTTCCTGACGGGGGCTGGGAGGAGCCCCTCTCCCAGGATGCCCTGGAAAGCGGCTCGGTGATCCACGCTGGGATCAGTGGGAGCAGGAGGGAGGGGATGGGGTTGGCTCCGTGAATCACCAGCCGGGGCTGTATCCGCAGGGAAACGCCCTCCGCACCAGGGATAAACCAACGGGGAGCCTCGGCAGGAGGTGGTGTGAGCTCCCAGTGCTACAACCACGGAATCACGGAAAATGGAATGCAAGATCATCTCCCAGCACTGCCCAGGCCAGTGATGTTGGCTACAGAAGTGATTTTTCACCGAGAACGTGGACATATAACCTTTAACAAAAATAAATGTAAGGACAGATCCGCAACCTGTGGCTGCCAGTTCTCCTTCTCCCGTGCCCCGAACCAGCTCTTACCTGAGTGAAGCTCCTTCACCAGCGAGGACATGGTGTTGGTGATGGAATCAGCTGCTACCAGCAGGTCGTTGCGGAGGTTCCTCCTCGTACCTGGGGCGGGGCAGACACACAGAAATCAGGGACGGCTGCACTGCCACTGCCCAGCGGCCTCGTGTCACCACGCTCAGCCTCACTGTCCCCACCTGGGACGGTGGCTGGGCACTCCCAGTGCCACCAGGGCGGAAGAGATGGAGATTCACCCTGGCACAGCCCAGCTCTGCCCCGTTCCCTGATCACCCTCGTGGCTCGTGAGGTGCCCCCCGTGCCCGATGCTCCCGTGGGCAGAGCCGCTCTCAGTGCTTGCTGAGGCTGGAGCGGGATAAAGGCTGCTGGAATTCTCACCCTCCCGCACCCTCCTGGAGGAAGGAATCCTCTTCCTCAGGGTGCCCCGCAGCCGGGGCGTGGCTCTGTGCTGTCCCCCGGTGACACTGACCTGCCTGGACAGCATCACCAGTGACCACCAGTGGCACCATCAGTGACCCGAACACGGCCACGGCTGTGCCAGAACAGCCGGGAGAGCCCGGGAACACAGCTGGCACAGGGATCACACCCCAGGCTGCTGCCACAGGGCTGGGGAAGGACCATGCTTGTGGCCTCTTGTGGTGCTGGGAAGGGCACGATCCTCTCGGATCATGGATGTGCCCCATCCCTGGAAGGGTTCAAGGCCAGGTTGGACAGAGCTTGGAGCAACCTGGGGTAGTGTCCCCCCTGTGAAACAGCTGGAAAATGTTACCAAGCCCACCCAGACATCTCCTGGCTGGGACATTCAATTATTTTATTAAGTGAAAAAATCGACATTTTTTCCTGTTTCCTGTGTTCTCCACTGGCCTCGGGTTTGCCTGATTTTGTGTGATTAATATGAAATAGCACTAATTGTGCAGATTGCCTTTCCGGAAGGATCATTCCAGGAGAATTATTACAGAGTCTGGTCACCATGTTCTTTTCTTGCAGGAATTTTTCTGGTCGTTGACTCAGTCCCACGGTGGTTATCACGAGAGGAACATCCCCCTTTCTGCTGGCAGCGGTGGATCCGAGGATTCCCGAGGGACTGTTTTCTTCTCATTCAGGGTGGTCAACAGCAGCATTGATTTTCTCATTAGATGGTGGCCTCTGTATCCGAGTATTTCACCCAGAAATCATCAGGGTGTTTTATTCTAAACCTGTCATACTTGGTCATCTTCCAAGTGCCAATCTTGGTAATCCTCCACTGACTGGAAGATCAAGAGATCATCTAAGGAGGAAACTTTTCACATCTCAAGACTGTAAGACCAAGATCTCTGGGATTCAGTACTTTAAAGCTTTCCTGCTCCAGAATTTCCCCCACTAATGGGGCAGCTCATGGAGGACTCATGCCCTGGGAGGAAAAATGAGCCTTGGCGTCCTTGCCCTTCCCCAGCTCACGGCAGTGAGAGGTGGAACCATCTCATGTTTAAGCGTCTGGTGGATCTGCAAAAGTTGGCATAAATAATTGAAATGTTTTGTTAAAGCAGAATTAGAGTTCTGAGGGGTGTCTGAGGGTTTGGTTTGGTCCCCACTGACACAGCACTGCTGGGATGAGCCCTCCGCCCAGCCCTGAACATCCTTCTACCACACCTGGTTCCTTGCAACACGTATTTGAGCAGGTTGGACAGATTATAACCTGGAAAAGCCACAGGTTTTCTCTTTGGGCCATCTCAGCAGATCCTGACAACAGAGCAGTCATTAGGGAGAGGCAGCAGCGAGCACTTGATTAATTCCATCAGCTCGAGCAGGAGCTTGAGGAAGACGCTCCGGTGACATTGTGGGAGGGGTTTGCCTTGTCACGGCTTCTGCACCTTCCCAGGAAAAGGCTGATGGACACAGAACAAATGGGGATGCCCAGGGAAGGCTGGAAAACAAAGACAGATCCAGCATCTCCATGTCCTGCCATAATAATGTGTTCATTGCTCCGAGCAGCAGGAACACCATTCCCTCTCTTCATGCTCTCCTCGCAAACAAAGGGAAGAGAGGAGGGATGAAGTGGATCCTGTGGATCCTCCCAGTGCCTGGTCGGGCTCGGGGTGCTGCTGTTCCACGCCTGGGGAAAGAAAGGGATCCTGCACGGGGGGAAAGAGAGGCAGCTGCCAAAGGAATCACTGGAGAGCTCTGGGCTGCACCACCAAACTTGCTGTGGAGATGAAGAGGAGGCGACTGGACCACCCACAGCAACAGATGGTTGCTCGCCTCTGGTATTTGGCATCCTGCCTCGCTGGAAATGCCTGCTCTGCTCTCGGCGCTGGCAGTGTGCAGGCACGAGGAGCTTGCTCCCACCCATGGGATGAGGAGGAGACATCCCCTTCTCCCAGAGGAGCTGCAGGTCTCAGAGGGGCCATCCTGCAGCGTTCCCTCTGCAGAGGCTGCTGAGGCCGAGGGCTCCTGGTCCTGCTGCAGCCCCAAATCCCAGCTGAAAGTGCTCACTGGCAGCAGTGAAGTGTTCACTGGCACTGCTGCTCCTCTGCTGCCATTTCACAGCCTCTTCCCTCGCCTTCTTCTGGCAGCTGCTGATTTAGGCAAGGGCAGAGATCATTCCGGGATATATCCACTGATAAATACAAACTGTTACCTGAACCCTGTTTGGTTTGGAGATGCAACGTTGGTTCTGGGAGGTTTCTTTCCGTGTGTGATTTGTGTGGAGAAGGAACCTGTGCACCTGACAAAAGGATTTGATGCTTCTGTTCACAACCTTCCCTCCCTGGAGTGAGAAACCACCTCCAGCCCCATGACTCCACCTGAGGTGACCTGTCAGCTTTTAAGGAAACAAACCACTTCTGCACCAGGTGAGGGCTCTTGTTCACTGCCCAGCGCTGACTGCAGCGCCTGATTCCCAGTGGGATTTCCCAGGGAGCACCACGAGGTCCACAGGGATAATCACAGAAATATTGAAGTTGGAAAAGACCTCCAGGATCATCGAGTCCAACCTTTGTTGGTTGCTGCCCATCCCTTGGTGAGTCCTCACCCGTGCCTCAGGGAGAGGAGGGTTTTCTGTCCTTTCTCTCTCTGGCAGTGAGGAGAACATCAAAGACAGGTGCATGTCCAGCTTCGAAGAGGCGATGTCCAGGAAGAACTTCCACGTCTGCCAGAGATTGGGAAGACCAGGCCCTGCTGCTGTTTTGCTCCCAGCTCTACATCCCAGGATTCTCCTGGAGCACTAAAGATGAAAAGCTCTGGACCAAGATGGGCCAACAAGGAGAAAAGAGCGCTGAACTCCCTTCAGTTTTTTCTTGCAGTTCAACCAGCAGGTTTGTAAACACGACAGGTTTGTAAGGTTTAATTCTTTAATTATTTGTGGGCGTAACTTTCTGGGATGGGAGATCCTTTCCCCGAGGGGAAGATCATCTTCACAGAAATTAACTTCATTAAGTTCAAAAGATTCAAAATGTGCCCCAAACTCTTTGGTCTCAGGAACAGGAAAGGGGTTTGTAATGATTGCCTTGATATGGTGAGTTAGTGTGTGTTGTACATGGGATCCCAGAATGGTTTGGGTGGGAAAGACCTTAAAGATCATCCGGTTCCAAAACCTTCAGGGACACTTCCCACTATCTCAGGGTGCTCCAAGCCCTGTCCAGCCTGGCCTTGGGCACTGCCAGGGATCCAGGGGCAGCCACAGCTGCTCTGGGCACCCTGTGCCAGGGCCTGCCCACCCTCCCAGGGAACAATTCCTTCCCAATATCCCATCCATCCCCGCTCCTTCCCGTGGTGACACGGCCCCGGGGTGCCCTGCCCTGGCGGTCACCTTGTGTGAAGGCCTCCTGCACGTCGCCCCCGAGTCCTGTGAGCGTGTCCTGGGCTCCGTGCGTGGGCGTGGAGCCGGCCGAGGCCGAGCGGACGGGCACGGGCGGGGGGCGGCCGTGGGTGGGCGAGGGCTGGGCCGAGCCCGCTGCCTGCGCCTGCAGAGACACAGAGACCCCTTTGCAAACTGGGCTTTGGGCTCCGGGCACGGCTACAAACAGCTCTGCAAAAACAAACAGACAAACAGAGAGGGGAACGTGCAGGGAAAGGCTCTTCCCCAGAACGCTCCCGGTCTGAGCAGGGATGTGATGCACGAGCGGGGGGTGCCGTGGGAGGTGGT
>VZRO01003991.1:230047-241490 GCA_013397915.1 Daphoenositta chrysoptera | reverse complement strand
GTGCAGAACTCCATTAACTTATTTTTATATTTTTATATTTTTATATTTTTATATTTTTATATTTTTATATTTTTATATTTTTAATGTTTTTATATATTTTGACGTGTTTTTATAAAATCACCTGCTTTGTATGTTTTGTGCATGTATATATTACATAGCAGATATTTAATGTATTACATATATAGATATTTTTTGTATTTTAATGTATTTTTTTACATTTACGCTTATATATTTTAGATATATTCACATAATTTGACTTATTGCTGAAACAGTGAATTTTTAGATTTCATTTTACATTTTCTTCCAGTCCGCCCCACGCCATTCCTGCTGTGCCATCCCAACACCCTCAAGAGCAGCTCTGCACCAGAGGTGATGGTGCTGTCCCCAGTATGGCTTCTGGTGCCCCCCTCAGTGCTGAGGGACAGCCCCAGGGGTCTGTCAGGTGCTGCCTACGGCCTCGAATCCTGCTGCAAATCCCAAACAAATACAGGATCGTGGAGGGCTCAGACGAAATTTGGGCAGTGTTCACTTGGCAAAGCTGCCAAGGAGCTCCTGCCCCAGTGAAGCCTCCGGGGCTTGGCTGGGCTGGGCACTGGGGTGATGGGCAGGGCAAGGAGAGGGAGGTACAGGAGACGACTGACATGGGGTTATTGGTTCTGTGTTCCCCAAAAAACGAGCTCTGGTTTGTACCCGGTGTGTGGTGCCCAGTGTGTGGCTGGGTGTTGAGGGCCATTGCAAGAGAATTCCAGAATCCCAGAATGGTTTGGGTGGGAAGGGACCTCAGAGCCCATCCAGTGCCACCCCTGCCGTGGGCAGGGACACCTTCCACTGTCCCAGGCTGCTCCAAGCCCTGTCCAGCCTGGCCTTGGGCACTGCCAGGGATCCAGGGGCAGCCACAGCTGCTCTGGGCACCCTGTGCCCGGGCCTGCCCACCCTCCCAGGGAACAATTCCTTCCCAATATCCCATCCAGCCCTGCCCTCTGGCAGTGGGAAGCCATTCCCTGTGTCCTGTCCCTCCAGCCCTTGTCCCCAGTCCCTCTCCAGCTCTCCTGGAGCCCCCTTAGGCCCTGCAAGGGGCTCTGACCTCTCCCTGGATCCTTCTCTTCTCCAGGTGAGCCCCCCCAGCTGTCCCAGCCTGTCCGCTGTTCCCGGCTGTAGGTCCTGTAGGTCCTGTCACTGCATTCACATTAAAGCCATGTTTAATTAAAGCCACCTGCTCCTCAGGAGCTCGGGACTGAGGGCCTGGAGCTTCCCCGGAGCCACTCCCGGGGTTTGTGCCTTTGGTTTGTGGCCATTTTTTGAGCCGGTTCGCGGTTTGCTCCCGGTGACGTGCGGCTGTTACCGGGGCAACACGGCCGGCGAGCGGGATGCTGCGGTGACACTGCCGGGACCCGTGCACGGTGACACTGCCGGGACCCGTGCACGGTGACACCACGAGCATCTCGAGCAGCAGTGACGCCACGAGCACCCCAACGGTGACACCACAGCAGCCGGCACAGCCATGCCACTGCCAGCACCCTGTGCAAGGGTGACACTGCCAGCACCTCTCACAGCGGTGACACCCCTGGCATCCTGCACAGCAGTGACACCATCAGCACCCCACACAGTGGTGACACCGCCAGCACCCTGTGCAATGATGACACTGCCAACACCTCACAAACGGTGACACCACCAATACCCCACACAATGGTGACACCGCCAGCACTCTGTGCATTGGTGACACTGACAATACCTCACACAATGGTGACACTGCCAGCACCCTGTGCAATGGTGACACTGCCAGCACCCCACAAACGGTGACACCACCAATACCCCACACAATGGTGACACCGCCAGCTCTCTGTGCAATGGTGACACTGACAATGCCCCACACATGGTGACACTGCCAGCACCCCACACAATGGTGACACTGCCACCACCCCACGGAATGGCGACACCGCCAGCACCCCGCACGTGGTGACACCACCAGCGCCCCCGGGCCGGTCCCACAGGATCTCCCAGGAACAGGACGCTGCTCGGGATGGCCACAGCTCCGGCTCATCCCTCTCTCCCCACCAGCCCCGCGCTGATGTTTGTATTAACATGAAAACCCAGCCGTGTGGAAAATTGTCATTTTGAAACGGCATTAATAACTGGGGACTGAAAGGCGCGAGTCACGTGTCCCTGTGCCACGGCCAGGGGACGGGGCTGCGGGAGGGCAGTGGCACCTTGCCAAGGAAAAGCCACCCAAACGTGCGTGTGCCACACCAGCAGCTGCCCTTCCCTACACCCAAACACCACATCAAGCCTCAAATGCCCACCGAAAACGCACAGAAAAAGTCAGGAGTGTCCGAATTTGCATGAATTTGTGGCAAAGGGTGCCCACGCCTGGGTGCTCCCAGTGCAGCCCGTGGGACATGGACAGGGACAGTGGCAGCTGTCACCTGCCCCATGGCTCTGGTTTGGAGGAACTGCCACCAGGGGAGGGAAAACAGCCCTTGAAGATGGAAAAGAAGAAACCCAGCCCTAACACCTGCATCGGAGAAGGGCCAGAACAAGAGCTTTCCTCTCCCCAGGAGGGAGCCAGAGGAGGGGGTGGGATTATTTTCTGGTTTGAATATTTTCTGGTTTGAAGCTTGTCCCCTAGGTCTCATCTTGTGTCCTGGGACCTCAGCACATGCTCCTGTTACCCCTGGAGACCATGGATGGTGGCAGGTGTGAGGAAAGGAAAAGTCACAGAGCTTTTGTTATTTAGAATCCCAGAATCACTGAGGGTGGAAAAGAGCTCCAAGATCATCTGGTCCAAGCTGTGCCTGATTCCCACCTTGTCCCCAGCCCAGAGCACTCAGTGCCACCTCCAGCCCTTCCTGGGACACCTGCAGGGATGGGGACCCCAAACCTCCCTGGGCAGCCCCTGCCAAGCCCTGACCATGTTCCAGGTGGAGAGGTGAGAGCTCAGTTCCTGGAGTCAGATCTCAGTGCTGACTCCGTGCCCCAAAACACCTCTGTCTAAACTGCAAGGGGACAAATTGGACAGCGTGTGACAAGCTCAGGCCAACTCACACATCCCCACCTTGGCCACAGTGGGTTTTGCAGATCATAGAATCCCAGCCTAGTTTAGGTGGAAAGGGACCTTAAAGCCCATCCAGTGCCACCCCTGCCATGGCAGGGACACCTCCCACTGTCCCAGGCTGCTCCAAGCCCCAATGTCCAGCCTGGCCTTGGGCACTGCCAGGGATCCAGGGGCAGCCACAGCTGCTCTGGGCCCCCTGTGCCAGGGCCTGCCCACCTTCCCAGGGAACAATTCCTTCCCCGTATCCCATCTCGCCCTGCCCCTTGTCCCCTTGTCCCATCACTCCAGGTGTGCTCGCTCCTTGGACCAAGGGACACCGTGGCACGCCCAGGCTGGCAGTGCCCACTCCCGTCAGTTCCGGGCAAGAGGAAATATTTTGTCACCAGCATTCCTCTTTGAGACACACTGTCTGCACTGATGTTCTTAGAGAAAGTGCCCGAACACTCGAATTTTTCATTTCAGTTGTTTTTAACCGCTTGGCAGCAGCTGGCTGGGCTGATTTGCATTCCACGGGCAGCGGAGCAGCGGGGCCGGGAATGTCCCTCAGCCGCGTCGTGACGCGGTTCCTGGAAAACACAGTGATAGTGAGAGCAGCCCCTGAGGTCACGGCCACGGCACATCCTGAGGGGGACGGGGATGGGGACGGGGACGGGGCAGGGCTGCTCCCCCTCCTCGTGCAGCTCCCGGGGTGATGCACCCACCGCACGCGGGGCTCGAAGGGGATCCGAAAGTTGTCGGTTCAGTGAAGACTCGAAAATCGCCTTCCTAGAAACACGTGCTGGCCCAGCTGGAGCCGCCCGCAGCTCCGGGGCCGGGACCCCTCCGGCCCCCGCAGCCCCTGACCCCGCAGGGCGGTGACAAAGCAGCTCCGGCCAGCGCAGACCCCCGGCAAAGCACAGGAGAATCAAACTTTGCGTCAGTGCGGCTCCTTCCAGAGGACGGGCTGAAACTGCAGAGTCGTGGAGCCACTGAGGCTGGGGACCATCGAGTCCAACCATCCCCCAGCAGTGCCAGGGCCACCGCTGCCCCCTGTCCCCAAGTGCCACCTCCACAGGGCTTTTAAATCCCTCCAGGGATGGAGACTCCACCCCTGCCCTGGGCAGCTGTGCCAGGGCTGGACAAACCTTTCCATGAAGGAATTGTTCTGAATATCCAACCTGACCCTGCCCGGGCACAGCCTGAGGCCGTTCCCCTTGTCCTGTCCCTGTTCCCTGGGAGCAGAGCCCGACCCCAAATACCACGGGCTGAGCTAGAGCTGCACATCCATGTGGCTCCTGCAGGAACTCATACAAACATCTCCAGGTTTACATCTCCAGCAGGAAATAATCCAATGTCCTCATGGATGATGCCTTGGATGATCTCTCCAAGGCCACAGTCCCCACAGACGGCCACACCTTTTGGGAGTGGAGACAACACCTGAACAGCTCCAGGATGGAACAGGGACCTGCAAGAGCCTCCCTGGGCTGAAAGGAGAACTGAGGACCTTTGACAGTGATGGCTCCTTCCTGCTCGTGGCAGGACCTGACCCCGACTGAGCAGATGGGGCTTTCCCAGGCCCCCGCAGAACCCCGGCAGCCAAGGCAGGAGGGGAACAGCAGAGCTGAACTGCACTGGGCAGGAAGCCATTGTCCCCTGGGCTGTGCCAGCTCTGGGGTGGCAGCAGGGCCAGGGCAGTGCCCGTCCCCTGTGCTGGCACTGCTGGGGCACCTCCAGTGCTGGGGGCAGCTCTGGGCCCCTCCTGACAGGAGAGCCCTGGAGGGGCTGGAGCATGTCCAGGGCAGGGAACGGAGCTGGGAAGGGGCTGGAGCCCCAGGAGAGGCTGAGGGAGCTGGGAAAGGGGCTCAGCCTGGAGAAAAGGAGGCTCAGGGGGGACTTTTTCAGAGAAAAGGGAAAAAAAAAAGAGAAAAGGAACTAAGAAAATGCAAAGAGGAAAGGAAAGGAATCTCTTTTCCATGCTGAGGTCCCCTGCTGTACTCTATGCAGCACGGGGAGCCCCACATGAGGTGTCCCTTCCCTCGGCACCGAGTGCTGGCCCTGTGGAAAAGCCCGGCCGTGCACGGAGCCGGAATCGGAACCTCTGAGCTGGCGTTTCCTCCCCGCTGACATCTCTGTGCCACCCCCAGCCCACGGCCCTGGGGCACCTGCTGCCACCAGGGAGGGGGCCTGAGGCCACGGGGAAGAGCCAAGGATGGAAATCTGAGCAACCTGGGCTCGTGAAAGGTGTCCCTGCCCAGGGCAGGGGTGGAACCAGAGCAGCTCTAAGGTCCCTTCCCACCCAAAGCAGTCTCACTATGACACCGAGGGTGACAAGGAGCCTCAGCTCCAGCTCACAGCACAGAGCCTGAAACCAGCCCAGTCCTAGAAAGCACCTGATCTGCTGAGAAAGCAAAGGCACCTGGTGCAGCAGAGCTGTGCCAGCCTGGCGTGGGAGGACACGGAGCTGTGCCCCTGCAGGGGTGGGCAGTGACCCGGCACAGCCCAGAGCCACCACAGGACCCTTGGTGGGGACATCTGGGGGGGCTCCCGAGGCCGAATGAGAAGGTGTTGCAGAGAGGGCCAACAAATCACTCTCACACCTTCCTTTTCCAGTGGCTGAGGGCAACAGGAGGGATGGAAGGAATGCCAGAATTACAGATTTCACAGAGTCACTGAGGCCAGAAAAGCCCTCTAAGATCACAGAGTGCAGTCGTCCCCCAGCACTGCCAAGGCCACCATTGACCCCTGTCCTCAAGTGCCACATCCACAGGGCTTTTCAATCCCTCCAGGGATGGGGACTCCACCCCTGCACGGGGCAGCTGTGCCAGGGTTTGAACACACTTTCCACGACGGAATTGTTCCTAATATCCAACCTGAGCCTGCCCTGGTGCAGCTCGAGGCTGTTCCAAGGTGCAAAAACCCCTGGAGCCGAGGTGTCCCTGGCTCTGGGGCTGTTGGAGCGAGGTTGTGCCAGGGCTGTTGGTTCAGTGTCTCCATTCCCTGGCACAGCTGTGCTGGGCTCTGCTCCTCCACGGAACTCCCGGGATGGGAAACTCCAGGATGCCTTTTGTAAACTCCTCTCTGACTCTGTTTTGGAGCTGCAGCCTCAGAAAATCCAGGAATTTGCATGTCCTTCCTGGAAACTGCACCGGGGAAGACACAGAAGATGGATTTCAATTTAGAAAAACCACGAAGGAAACCTCTGACCCGGCTCCTGAAATGTTTGGGAGCCAACTTCGATTTATTGTCCCTGGCTTATCAAGTCTTGTATACAAGAGCTGTGAGGTTTAACCTAAAACACCATTTCCCGGGAAAAGAGGCCGAGCTGTGCCCTGAGTACGGATCAGCTCCAGGGGGAGGGCTGGATGGGAGGGAAGCAGTGCCCACAAGGGCTTTTAGCAGCTCTCCAAGATGCTGTTTCACCATCACCTCCCTCACCCCGGCAGTTTAGCTGGAGGTCCCCCACCCTCTGGGGAACTGTGGCCGAATTTTCTACAACCACTGTGACACAGGAGAGTTTTAAAGGAGAATGGGATGAAAAAAGCCTTCAGAAATTTGGGTTGGAAGGAGCCTTGAAGGGTGTCCAGCCCAAACACCTTTTTGGAACAAGGTCAGCCCGCAGGTGCTGCTCAGGCTCCTCTTCAGCTGCCCTTTGAAAGTCTCCCCAGGGAGGCCCCACCACCCCTCTGGGCAGCCTGCTCCAGAGTTCGGCCACTCTCATGGGAATTCCTGTCCCAAATCCAGCCAGAAGTCCCCAGCTGGTGTGTGACCTGCACCTCTGGAAAGGCTCTGGCTCTGCTTCCTCCTGGGTCAGGAGCAGACAGACAAGTACAGCTGGATTTCCCTTTAATTTCCCTTTCACCTCCTCTCCAGGCTCCTCACAACCAGCTCCTGCCTCGCCTTTAACACAGGGGTTTGTGGGATGTGGACACTGGAAAAGCTGTCCCAGAGAGGGACAGGACCCCCAGTCCTTAGAGGTTTCCAGAGCTACATGAAGCCAGAACCAACCTGATCTAGTGCCAGCAGCAGTCCTGCTTGGAATCGTGGAATCATGGAATTGTTTAAGTTGGAAAAGACCTTTAGTTGAGTCCAACCATCAAGTTCATCTCCTTCAAGTGGAAAATCAACCTAAAGACCCGCAGAAGTCCCTGAACTTAGAGATGTGCACTGAGAAACTCAGAAATCCTATTTTGCAATAAATGGACATTGATTTTATCACAGAAACATCACAGAATGGTTTGGGTGGGAAGGGACCCTAAACCTCACCCAGTGCCACCCCTGCCATGGGCAGGGACACCTTCTACTGTCCCAGGGTGCTCCAAGCCCCATCCAGCCTGGCCTTGGACACTTCCAGGGATCCAGGGGCAGCCACAGCTGCTCTGTTCCATTTTAATATGGAGCTTATTGCTAGGAACAGATTAAAGTAAAAGGGATCTTGCACACACAATAACCCAAGAGCCAGTAGGTTTCAGATAAGCAATTCAGACAAGTAAACATCTCATCATGCCCCAAATACTCTGGAAAATACAGCACAAACAGACCAAAAAGGAGAACACAAGCACATGGGCTGCGCCTCTTGTCCGTGGCTGTGGGAAGGAGGGAGCCAGCAGAGGATGTCCTGGCATCCAGGGAACCAGGGGTCAGCAGCAGAAAGTGCAGTGCCGTGGGTTTCTCACCCACATCTCACCCAGTGCCTCATTCCCCTCTCCAGCTCTCCTCCGGAAGGACGGACTGGCCCGAGCTCGGCTGCCTCACGCCAGGAGTCATCAGGCCCCAGCTGAAGAGCTTTTACCCCATTCCCTGTACGCGAATATTCCAGGGGCTTTCCTCAGGAAAAACAGCATCCTCTGGCCCAGATGTTCTCCCCCTGCCCAGGGCTAGGGGGACACACTGGGTTGAGCCCCCAGACCCAGCACTGCCCCTGGCTTTCTCTGTGGCTCTGCTGCCTCATCCCTTGGGCTCTTCGTGAGGGAAAAATCTTCCCTGTGAGGGTGGGGAGGCCCTGGCACAGGGTGCCCAGAGAAGCTGTGGCTGCCCCATCCCTTGGAAGTGTCCAAGGCCAGGCTGGATGGGGCTTGAGCACCCTGGGACAGTGGAAGGTGTCCCTGCCAGGGTAGGGGTGGAATGAGATGGGATTTAAGACCCCTTCCCACCCAAACCGTTCCAGGATTCGCTGACTCTGTGACCAGACTATTGCAGAACCAACATGCTGGAGGGCTACAGAGAACCCACAGTTCTTGCCACTAAAATAACAACAAAACCTGTGCTTTGTGCAGTTTCTGCAGAGCTGTGGGAGCTGCTGTTTACAGGTGAGGTGGGGGCAGGATGTTGTTTGCTGCACAGGAATGAGCAGAACCATCGCAAACGCGGCTGTGAGGAAACACCTCGTGCACCCCAGCTGGGTCTGCTCTTCGTAATCCCCTCCTGGCAGATGTTTATCCACAGCTCTGAGAAACCTCCCCAGCCAGGCTGTCCTCAGCTCTGCAGCGAGTCTGCAGCACGTGGGGCTGGTGGCACAGCCCAGCTCTGCAGGGCAAGGGCAGCTCTTCCCTCCTCTGCCACGGCTTTGCCCGCTCCTGGAGCTGCCTAAAGCTGCTCAGTCCCCCCTGCTCCAGGGCCTTCAGCCCTGCTGGGTGAGCCAGAGCTTCTGCCAAGATGAGCTTCCTCACCAGCCTCCTTGGGATGTCACAGAATCCCAGAATGGTTGGGGTGGGAAGGGACCTTACCCCGTTCCATGCCCTGCCAGGGACACCTTCCACTACCCCAGCCCTAAGCCCCATCCGAGCTGGCCCTGAACACTTCCAGGGATGGAACACCCACAGCTTCTCTTCCAAGTATTCCTGCCATTTTTCACAGAACCACACAGTAGTTTAGGTTGGAAAATAGCTCAGGTTTGAATTCTCATCCCCATCTCTAAAGCCCCAGCAATCTCCTCCTGCCTGATGCCAAGAGCAAATCCAAGTCCCTCGCAGGAAGGCTGAATAGTAATTAATTCAGGACAGAAATAATGAACTACAGAGGAATTTCAATTTACACGTCTTTCTATTTTAACAGAAAACCCTTGACAACTGATTTTGGAAAAAACTTCTCCAACCACATTTAAACCTGCTTTGCATGAGGCTCATCCAGCCTACGCCGCTCGGGCTGCACGGGAGGGAACAGGAGTTTGCTCTGGAGTCGTCTGCACTCAGGGGATGCTCCCCCTTGGCTGCCTTTCCCTCTCACACATTGACTCGACTGACTTCAGGCTGTGATAAAAGCTGGAATGCTGCTGGGCCGGTTAGTGCAGGACGTGGGTCTTGTCCTTACAGCTCTGCGAGGCTCGGGCTGGTGCTGGAAGCACAGTGACACGCGGGGCACCACGAGCACCGCCGCCCGCAGGCCCCAAACCCCGTTTCTTGCAGCCCCGTCCCCGCTCCGCAGCCTCTCCTGCTCGGAACATCACGAGTGCAGTCACGGGGCTGCAATCTCCCCGCAAGGTACTTCTCCAGGATTTGGGGCTGTGTTGCCATTTGCCATTTTTCTTTTCGCCAGTAATTTAACAATTATTTACGTTAGCCAGGAAGGGAGGAGAAGCCCTTCCAGAGCTGCACATGAAACTGCTGCTGCTGCTGCCTGAATAATTCCAGCTCGATCGAAGCGTGCGCTAAAAATAATCCAACCCCCTCCCTGCAAACACTCTTTGAGGGAAATATTTAAACCAGAAAACAAGGCCCCTAAATCAGACCCCCCCCAGCCGGGGCTGTTAACCCGATTGTTGCAGGGAAATTGAATTTCCCCGTCCTCCGTGGGCTCTCGGCTCCAGCCGCCTCCCGGAGCGAGCACGCCAAGGAATACATGAAAGGCTCATTAGTGGGGAAGGCTAATAACCTTTCTGAGGCATTAATAAAATCCCCGGCTAAAGCCTAATGCAGGGACAGTTTCATGGCAACAGAGGGAGAGTGCAGGGTGTCCTCTCCCCCGATCCCACAGATCCCCTGTCCCCCGTGGGGCGTGGGGCGGCAGCCGGATCACTCAGACGAGGACAGACCTCCATCCCTTGGTGTGATCTTGGTGTGTTCCCCACATCCAGAGGCTCACGCTGCTCCAGAATGTGGGATGAGAAAATCTGGGTGTGCTGTGACATCCACAGGGACAGACAAACCTGTGCACATAAATACAGAGACTGGGAGAGAGGGCTGGGGGCAGGGGGGATGCACTGCAAACACAAACAGCAGCCTGGACCACGGCTGCTTGGACAGCAGCAGGAATTTCTGCCTGGAAAGGGTGCTCAGGCCTTGGCAGGGGCTGCCCAGGGAGGTGGTGGAGTCTCAAACTGGAGATGCCCAAGGAAGGCCTGGAGGTGGCACTGAGTGCCCTGGGCTGGGCACAAGGTGGTGATTGGGCACAGCTTGGACTGGATGGGCTGGGAGGGATTTTCCAACCTAAACAGTTCTGGGATTCTGTGCTGTGGTTTGGATTCCTGCCAGCACCGGGCTTCTCAGCCCTGCCAGCCAGGGATACTCATGATCCAGCCCAGGTGAGGGATCATTACACGGCCCATGGCCTATCCCACCAAAAAACCCACACCGAATTGTGCAAAAGCAGATCATTAACCACACACACAAAGGCCTGGGCTGGGACCCAGCGATCCCGAGGGGAGGGCGAGCGTGCCCAGGGGAGGGGAGGGGACCACGGCTGCCCAGGGAACGGCACATCCCGGCGGGGACGGAGGGCTGGCTCTGCTGGGGACACGGTGCTGGGCTCAGCCCTGGCTGCAGGTGAGAGCCGGGCACGGGGCTGGGGCTGTCGGGGGGCTGAGACCCCCCGAGGCCGCCGGGCTCGTTAGTGCCCCATCATTAGTGCCCAATTAAAGCTGCTCCATGCAGCCCCCGTGCCAAGGGCAGGGGCCCGGGCCGGGCGGGACTCGGCACATCCCCCTGCCCCGGGCTCGCCGTGCTCCCGGCGCTGCGCTGGCAGCCGCGGGCATTACTCAGCTCTTTCTGCAATTCGCTTTTTCAGCTTTAATTCCGACGCGTGGATAAACCCGGCACTCCAGCACAGCTGCTCCGTGCGGGCTCCAGCCGCGTCCCCAGGGAGGGTGGGAGCTGCCCGGGGACAGCAGTGTGCCCAAACCCTGTCCCCACGGAGGGTGGGAGCTGCCCGGGGACAGCAGTGTGCCCAAACCCTGTCCCCAGGGAGGGTGGGAGCTGCCCGGGGACAGCAGTGTGCCCAAACCCTGTCCCCAGGGAGGGTGGGAGCTGCCTGGGGACAGCAGTGTGCCCAAGCCGAGTGCCCAGGGAGGGTGGGAGCTGCCCGGGGCCCCATTCCCAGCCCTGCCTCCCGGCCCCTTCCCTGCCCATCGGGCACAGCTCCGGTCCCCGTGCCGTCTCTGCTCCCTGCAGGATTACAGACCGTGCCTTATCACCGAGGAGA
>VZRO01003991.1:176852-230015 GCA_013397915.1 Daphoenositta chrysoptera | reverse complement strand
CCGTGCCTTATCACCGAGGAGAGCGAGCCTCTCTCCGGACGGAGGACGATCCCGCCTGGATTACGACGGGGAAAAGGGGGAGAAAGCCGAGCAAGCCCCACTTGGCTTTTCCATTGGTCAGCCTGGGAAGGATCCATGTTTTGCAGCATCTCCCACTGAGCAGCCAAATCCTTTTCCTGGTACAGAGATGAGATCGGGATGGCAGCTCCTGCCTTTCCCAGCTGCCACCCAGAGGGTTCCCTCGCCGTGCTTGGCCATGGGTTGGCTTCTCCTGCCCCCTGCCCCCAGCCCCCTGTGCCGCCCGGCTGCGGAGCCCAGCGTGCCCGGCCCCCCCGAGCAGGTCTGTTCCCCCCAGCCCCGCCGAGCTGTTTGAACTCCTCATTCATGGAACGCTGTTTGTTTTCATTCCTCTCTATCCCCCCAGCTGTGGGACCGAGAGCAGGGATCAGGAAACAATAAAATCTTGGTTACCACACAGAATGCCGCCTTTTCCCTGGCTCCTTTCAAAGCCTGACATTTTTGCTTTCATCCGCCATTTCCACAGTTCTGGGGCATGTGCTGCCCCCCCTTTTCCAGCGGGGCCTCACGTGGGGGTCCCGTAACTGCGCTCAAGATGGACCAGATTGTTCCATCCCCGCCGCCCACCCCGCGCCCGCTGCCGCGTTCCCAGGACTCCTACGGTTTCAATTCCCATCCCGTTCCACGACCGACTTGGATTACAAAGGCTAAAAACAAGTGTTATCTTTCAAAATTATTCAAGTTTTGTTTTCAGGCTTCTCATTTGGCACTTCCCTGCCTTTAGCTCATCGCTGGGGTGCCTGGGAAGCTTTCCCCCCGCGCCGGGGGCGAGCCGCGCTGCTGGAGGGGGTGCAGGAGCCAGCCCAGCCCGGGGCGAGCACGAGGCCACAGCAAAACCTCTCGATTCTGGGAGCATCCAACCCGGCCACCGATTTCCCTGTCCCGGGATTTCCCTGCTCTGCAGGCATTGGTGAGGACACGGGAAGTGCTGCGAGTCCGATTTCCCTGTCCTTAAAACAACAGCCTGAGGAGTTCATCCAAGCTGAACGGCAGCAGTGCGAGGAGAGTGTCCCCATTCCTGCTGCTCAGACATGGGAGAGAAGCCACCTCCTCGCCCAGAACACATCAAAAGCTTGTATTCATGGAATCAGGGAACAGTTTGGGTTGGAGGGACCTTAAAGCCCATCCAGTGCCACCCCTGCCATGGCAGGGACACCTCCCACTGTCCCAGGCTGCTCCAAGCCCCAGTGTCCAGCCTGGCCTTGGGCACTGCCAGGGATCCAGGGGCAGCCACAGCTGCTCTGGGCACCCTGTGCCAGGGCCTGCCCACCCTCCCAGGGAACAATTCCTTCCCAATATCCCATCTAACCATGGGAAGCCATTCCCCCTTGTCCTGGCACTCCAGGCCCCTGTAATAGCAGAGGGGCTCCATATCCACGCTGGGTGTGTCCATGCAGGCAAAGGGGTTGCTCTTGCTCCAGCGTTTTTCAGGAAAACTGCAAAAAAATGGGGAAAGCAATGCCAGGCAGTGGTGAGGGTGGAGGAGGAGCTGCACAGCACCCAGCCACGGCAGGAGGGTCGGGCAGGACTTGGGTGACAGAGTGCCCTGAAAGCAGACCTGACTCCCCTCCCGTGGGATGAGCCCTTTGGGGTGTTATTTCCACGATCGTCTCTTTGCCCGTCCGTGCCGAGGAGCAGAGCTGCTCGTGGTGCTCCTGGGGCAGGACACAGGTCCTGTGCTGATGGAAACCATCCCTCCAAAGGGCTGAGGGGAAAAGAACCAGAGCTAACGGCCTTTGATCGGATCCAGCTTTTCCCGAGCCACCGATGGAATTCCTGCTCACAGACAGGTTTGCACAGGGAGCTCCGAGCAGGCCGGGGCACGCGGCTCTGCTGAGGGCCGGGCACGGCCCCGGCTGGGAACAACGACACAGAGCCACAACAAAGCACTACCTCCGTAATCCGGGATGAGCTCTGCTGCCTTTTCACAGCCTGCAGAAAGAGCTCGAGGCTTCTGGGGGCCGGAGCACACAAAAGGAGACACGTCCAGGACCCCCCCTTAAGCAGCGCGACCGAAGGATGAAGGGCTTGGGACAGCCATTGCCGGGGACACACACGGGGACACGCCGGGGCAGCAGGCCTGAGAGCGGCTGAAAGGATGGATTGTCTGAAAGCATCACTTGTGACCATGAGACAGAGGCGTGAAATCTCCCAGCCAGGACCCAGAGCCGTCGGTCCCCGCTGGGAGAAGGAGCCACCAAAGAACCCGCCCTGGGCAGCCCGTGGGGAACCGGCTGCACAGGGAGTGCCATGTTTGGGTTTGCTCCCTGAAGGATTTGTCAGCACAGGTCAAAGTTGTGACTTGTGGCTCTACATCCTCGTAAAAGCGAGGGGAAAATGGGTTCTGCTGAAAGACAACCTGCCGGCTGGAGGATCCAGGAGGAATTCCTCAGGGATCCATCCATTTCATATTCTAATTACGTGCACAAAAATAACCCCACTCTAATGACACTTCCTGATGACATAAAGGTTGGGATGAATCATTAATACAGAGGCAGTGCAGAGTCTCACACACGCTCCAGAGGCTCCGGAGGCTGGGCCGGCGTGGGGAGCGCTCACGATCCCGGAGCAGGGGCTGCTGCTGCTGCCAGGGCTCGGGGTGCCCACGGCACGGCAAGGGCTGGCTGCTCCCAGGGCCTGCCTGTAGTCCCAGGTAAGTCACCAGGGCAGCCCAGGCACAGTCTGGAGGTACTGCCACGAATCTATCCACACCAGAATCCTGGAGGATTGCGGAATGTGTCTGATCAGTCCATCCAGAGAGAGGAATTTGAAATGGAAAAGGAGAAATCGGGGCGGGAGACACTAACTCTGTTCTCCATCTTAGCAAAAGTAAAACTGTTACTGCTATGAGGGAAAACTCGGGGATGAGAACATAAAAACTCCTTTGGGTGTCCAAATGTTAATCCAAGGAAGAAAAAAAAAACCCAGAAACGGGGGTTATCAAGATGGTGCAAACCAATGGCCATGACAGTGATCACTGGGAATTGCTTAACATCCAACTTCTTCCCATTTGGGAAAAGGGAAGAACATGAAGGAAACAGAAGGATGGTGGCACATCTTCAATGGGTGGTGATTAGAGGTGAAGCTCCCCCTGTGCTCAGGTGGGACCCCACCTGCAGAGCTGCCCCAGCCCTGGGGCCAACAGCAGGAGGACGTGGAGCTGCGGGAGAGAGTCCAGAGGAGCCTCCAGAGCTGCTCCAGGGCTGGAGCCCCTCTGCTCTGGAGCCAGGCTGGGAGAGCTGGGGGTGCTCACCTGGAGAAGAGAAGGATCCAGGGAGAGCTCAGAGCCCCTTCCAGGGCCTAAAGGGGCTCCAGGAGAGCTGGAGAGGGACTGGGGACAGGGGATGGAGGGACAGGACACAGGGAATGGCTTCCCACTGCCAGAGGGCAGGGATGGATGGGATATTGGGAAGGAATTGTTCCCTGGGAGGGTGGGCAGGCCCTGGCACAGGGTGCCCAGAGCAGCTGTGGCTGCCCCTGGATCCCTGGCAGTGCCCAAGGCCAGGCTGGACACTGGGGCTGGGAGCAGCCTGGGACAGTGGAAGGTGTCCCTGCCATGGCAGGGGTGGCACTGGATGATTTTTAAGGTCCCTTCCCACCCAAACCAGTCTGGGATTCCCTGTTTTTCCCTTGAGGTGTAGTTCTGAGCTAACCCCGAAGTCCAGGATCTCAAAATGAATGGATCCATGGGATAAATGATGGGGACAAAGGCTGCCAGTGGAATGAGGTACCACAGCAAGAAAAAGGAGCCCTTGTTGAGGCACAAACTCCACAGTGCAAAGTGAAGCTCAGCATTTTTGGAGGATTTCAGCTCAAGTCGGATTTGCAAAAGCTCCCCTGGGAACCCTGCAAGTGTTTCGTCACACCAAGTGCACCAGACCCCACCCAGGATCAGCACCTGCACCTCAGGATGGTGACACGGATGAAGTCACAGCTGCTGGGGCAACTCATCACCATCCAGGGCCCAGCATCTCTGACTTCCCGCAGCCCAGAACCTCGGGATCAACACACTGTCCTCTGCAGAGACTCAGTTCCAAAGGCAGCAGGCTGGGGAGCTTGTGCCTGAGAGCCCCTGGGGAGTTGCTGGAAGAGTTTTTTGGCCTATTGATATCCATTTTTAATAAATCCTGAAATAACAGGGAAATTCCAGATGGCACATTAGCATTTTCCTGGATAATAATAATAAAAAGGAAAAGCGGAATGATTGGGAAGCTCACATCAGTCAAGAACAGGAAAAAGAACAGAAAAGCTGAGAGGAGATTGGAATAGCAAAAAAAGACAGGATTGTGGCTGAGGATTGGTATTGGGAGCTTTTGGTGGCTGTGGCAAAGGGAGGTGGAGCCCTAAATCCCAAGGGTGCCAATGGGGAGAGTGGAACAGCAGAGCCAAACACTTCAGAGACCACACTGCAACACAGGCACTGAGGAGAAGGTGCTCACGAGGAAGGAAAAGCCAAGCAGAGGCCTTAATTAAAGATTTGAAATGCCCCGGGGACGTCCCCCTTCTCAGGCACCCAAAGGCTGGGAGGAGCTGACTTGGCCGCAGTAGGTGGGCACGTTCACAGGATGGGAATGCAGAACACAGAGATGTGCAAGGAGAGGTGAAATCAAAACCAGCTGAGGCCAGGCATGAACATCCTGGGCTGGAGACAACATGTTCTTCAACAACCTGGGATGCAGCAGTGGGAGAAGTGGGAATTCAGACCGATGGATCCTTTGTACCACCACGTTCTCACAACAGCACCAGGGATATTTCTGTTCAAACAGTGAATGCAGAATGGAATTGTACTGGATTCAAAACCTGAATTAACCAGGTGAATTGTCCTTTAAAGAGCGTCAGATAGGCTGGTCAAATGCTCACAGAATCCTGGAATGGCTTGGGTTGGAAAAGACCTTAAAGCTCATCCCATCCCACCCCTGCCATGGCAGGGACACCTTCCCCTGTCCCAGGTGGCTCCCAGCCCTGTCCAGCCTGGCCTTGGGCCCTGCCAGGGATCCAGGGGCAGCCACAGCTGCACTGGGCACCCTGTGCCAGGGCCTGCCCTCCCTCACACTCTGATCTCACCTTTCCCATGTCATAGATCCTCCCTTGCCTCATCCTCAGGACAAGGCGGGGCCTCGACCCGAGGGCACCATGGAATCTGCACGTGCAACATGACTGTGGCATTTCTGAGCATTTGACACTCTTTGGCATCCAGATGCGACTGTCTTCTGCACACAAACACTCCCTGGAGAGTGAAGTTCCCAGGCTTGGGGAAGTTTTTATACAAAACTCCCATTTCCTACATTTAGAAATTTCCAATTTCTACACAGAAATGGAGAAGTGCATAAAAAGCAGTGGAAGTGGAGCAGTTGTCTTTCTGAGGAATGGAAACGTTTCAGACACTTTGAAAAGGCTGCTTTGAGGAAAAACCACCTGATTCATGGAAAGAAAGATGACAAAACTGCACATTATTGTTCCTTTCAAGAGAGAAGAGGCTGTGCACAGTAACACCCAATTACTGCAGGATCTAAACTCTCTGAGCTTGCAGCTCCTGTGTTACTCCCCAGAGCTGGAAGGAAGCCACCAGAAAAGAGACTTCTCTGGGCAGGAGGTTGGACAGGGAAAGAATCATTTCGGCTGGAAAATCCCTCCCAGAGCATCGAGTCCAACCTGTGCCCGATCCCCTCCTTGTCACCAGCCCAGAGAACTGAGTGCCACATCCAGGCCTTCCTTGGACACCTCCAGGGGTGCTCAGATCTCCAGAGATCCATCCCACCTGCAGGAGGACCACCCAGAGGAGCTCTCCAGAGCTCAGCAGTGAGGAGTAGCAAGCACAGTCCCTGCCAGGAGGGCCCCGACACCGCTGCACGTTTGGGGTGCTCCGTGCTCCTGAAGGGACCCACGGTGGCACCCGGGGGAGGGAGGGAGGGATGGAGGGAAGAGCAATTCTGGTTCCAAATTGAGCCCCCGAGACTCCACTGACGTGTGCAGAGGAAAAAAGGTGTGGAGTCATCCTGGGGGAGAGTGGTGTGGGGTGGTGATGGAAACAACCGCTAACTGCGCCCGAGGATTAATCATTAATTAATGATGCGGCTTCAGCTGCTGAGAGGGGAGAAAACACTGCCTGGATTTACAGGGTTGCTCATCTGTTGTTTAAAGCCGGGGCTGACACGGCAGGGAGGAAGTGTGAAAGCGACTCGGTGCTCCAGGGTTCTGCAGGACCTTAAAAACTGCAGCTCGAGGTTTGAGCCGGCTGGAAAAGAGGCGAGGAGGGAGCCAGTGAAGGCAGAATGTGGGCGAGGACAGAAAACTCGGGAAAATATTTAAATTCCTCATGGCTTCCATCATTTCCTGGAACACTTTCCCCATATTTTATGCAGTCCTCAAGGGCTCTGGAGACCGTGCTTGGGAAGTCGTGTGCTGGAGATGAACACTGCCAAGGCAGGTGTTGCTGTAGCCCAACCTGATGCCAGAGCAGCCAGTCCTGTGCCGTGCCATGGACACGGCTGGGACGGGCGGGATTCCCACGGGAGCTCTGGCTGTCCCGGGGCTGGCCTGGGACAGGCTCTCAGGCACGAGCACGGAGCACACGAAGGCTCCACGAAATGCCACTTGCAGGGCAGGGACAGGAGCTGCTGGGACAGGAGAAATCCCGAGAAAATCCCGCATTATTCATGAGGGGTGAGGGTCCCACCGGCCCGGCAGCACCTCCAAGACATGGGCAGGGAAAGTGCATGGGGGGTGAAGGGCCTGGGAAGTGCCAGATCCATGTCAGTCCTGAGCTCTGCCATGCCCCAGCCCCCGGGAACACCCTGGACGTGGTGGGTGATGCTCCTTTGCTCCAGCACAGGGCTGTGGAACAAGGACGGGAGGAAACCTCTCTGGCCACGAAGTCTCTCATGAAACGTTGCTTTAATGAAGATAAAATGACAGAAAATGAAGGAGGCAAAGCCCCCGTGGTGGGTCCTGGGCAGCACCACCGAACCCACGGGCCTCACTCTGCTGCTCCAGTCTCTGTCTCCTTCCAAACGAGGGAACCCTGCTCTGTGCTGGATGTTCATCCACAGCTGACAGGCACAGCCAGAGCACTAAAAATAGATCTTTAGGAAGATGGATCACTCCCTGGCCATGGCCTGGCGTGATAAATACAGTCCTAACAGGATCAAGAAATGTGGATTTTGCTCTCAATAAACTTAAACCTAACCATCGAATGATAAAACATGTGCACGGTTTCATTTCTGTACCTACAAATTTTCTCTGAATAAAGTGGTTAAAACAGATTAAATGAGAAATGAGGAATTTGATGAGCAAGGCACAGCACAACGAGGCGCACAGCTGAAGGAAAGCATCTCTCACTGCTGATGTAAAACCATCAGTTTCTGTAGAACTGATCAAAATACACTTTTTAAACCCCTTCCAGGGAGACTGTAAATGAATATTAATTTTGGGGACTGAGAAGGATGGAGGACGTTGGTGGCTCGTTGGGTAAGTCTGTCTGTGCCTCAGGCAGAGAACGAGAGCTTGCATTTCCAACCTCTCAGAGCCACGGGCTCACACACTTCCATGGGTGAGGAGCAGCTGGGGTCTAGCAACGTTCCCTGCTCTTCCGAAGTGCTACCTGTAAGACTCAAGGATTTGTCATCCTTTTTCTGCCGTTCTTGGCTGGCAGCAGCAGCAGCACGAGCTGCAGAGGAGCTGCCTGCCAGGCTCGTCACGCACGGCACCGCGAACCCCTCACACACGAACATCCTCGGAGTCACCCCCCGTCCCTGCTCGGCGTTGGCCGCCCCAGGCAGGGCCCACACACGGAGCAGCACAACGGAAGGAGATGACACAGACAGGCGGCAGAGCTGCCNTCCTCCTCCACCTCCTCCTCCTCCCTGCTCAGCACTACCAGTGATGCTCAGAGCTCTGTACACACCCGGGGCAGGCAGCATTCCCAGAGGAATCCCGGGATCACTGAGGCTGGGAAAGCCCTGCAGGACCATCCAGTCCAAGCTGTGCCCAATCCCCACCTTGTCCCCAGCCCAGAGCACTCAGTGCCACCTCCAGCCCTTCCCTGGACACCTCCAGGGATGGGGACTCCAAACCTCCCTGGGCAGCCCCTGCCAAGGCCTGACCACCCTTTCCAGGCAGAAATTCCTCCTGATGTCCAAGAAGAAGAAGAGAGGATGATATTTACCCCCCAGCAGTGCCATGGTGCAGGCTGGCCTTCGGGGTGGGGATTTTGGCACCGCTGGGGATGAACCTTCTCTGGTCCCCAGGATTGGGGGTGACCCTGGGCTCCCTCTGCCCCTTGGCTCTGACACCACACCCAGCACTTTTTTTCCCAGCTGTGGGCTTGGAAAAGGAGTGATGGGAAGGATGCTCACGGGGTTCAGCAGCCCTGGTGAGGGCAGGATGAGCCCCAGCTCCCGTCCCTGGAGCACAGGGCAGTGTGAATCCCACGAGCACCTTCACACTCCAAAGATCACTAGATCACACCCTCAGTAAGAGGTGGAAGGTTTACCAGAGCTAAGAGGAGCCCGAGGAAGCGGGATGCACAGGATGGACAGGAGAAGGGCCGGCTGGCACGGGGATGGCAGCTGGAAGAACCGCTCTCCCCGTTCGCCGTGCCCACGCCACGGATCCCCCGTGCGGGCAGCGGCCGTGGGCTGCCCCGCGGCCCCACAGCTGCTGCAGGCATGTTTTTAAAAGCCAGCTCCCCGTGTCCCAGCACAGCTCCTTTGATCTCCGGGAGGAGCGGCTCTCCAGCTAATTCAGAACACACGCACACGGAGCGTGACGCAGGCCCGGAGCCCCTCCCGGCGCGGCGGGGTCTGGCCGTGGAGCAAAGACCCCCAGAGGAGGGGGAGATCGGAAAGGCTTCGTCCTGCCCCTGTCACAGAGCCCACGGAGCAGGGCGAGGCTCCCCTGCCCTGTCGGGGCTGCTTTCCCAGGGAAATCCCCGCGGGTCGCTCGGCTGCGCACACGAGGGGCCGGCCCACGCACGGCGCTCGGGCGCACGGCGGGGAAGGGTCGGGGCTGTGCTCCGGGGAGGAGGATTCTGCTGATGGAGAGCAGGCACGGCCCTGCAGGCTCCGCTCCCTGTGACGACAGTGTGACCTATTCCTCAGTTTTTCCACAGGAAAGTGAGAACAGGACACTTCACCTCTGAGCTGGAGACGGAAGAACCACAGCAAACACCACTGAACCTGAGACACTGACACTTTCTTTGGATTAAGCATCAGGGAAAAAAAAGGTTTTTCTTCTTTGAAAGGAAAAAAAGCAACTGGGAATAAAATCTATGGTTTAGCTCCTCCCACAGCAACAGGCACTGCTGTTTGGGGCCAGGTTATGGAGTCATGGAATGGTTTGGATGGGAAGGGATCTTAAAGCCCATCCCACCCCCTGCCATGGGCAGGGACACCTTCCACTGTCCCAGGGTGCTCCAAACCCTGTCCAGCCTGGCCTTGGACACTGCCGGGGATCCAGGGGCAGCCACAGCTGCTCTGGGAGTTCCATCCCAGCCCCTCCCAACCCTCCCAGGGAAGATTTTCTTGCCGGTATCTAACCTAGATCTCCCCTCTTTCAGTTTGAGGCCATTGCCCTGGTCCTGCCACTCCAGTTGCTGATGACCAGTCCCTCTGGATTTACTGTCAGCCCCTCAGGCACTGGAAGGGCCTGTGAGGTCTCCACACAGCCTCCTCCTCTCCTGAGCAGCCCCACCTCTCCCAGCCTGAAGTCCCTTTAAGAAGCATCCCTTGAGCCACAGAGGACCAGGAGATGCCCAGGAGTGTCTGATGCCACGGGCAGAGCAGGGAAGTGTCCTGGATCCCCTGCCTGGTGGTTCCCAAAGCCAGCACCACCCCGAGCTGCACACGGACCGAGGCTCCAGCTGGCATCTGGGATTTTCCCTCTGGACCAAGCAGCCGTGGCCGAGCTGTGGCTCTGGGGCTGGTTCCAGCAGGGATGTCAGGCACGTGCCTCACACATCCCCCCCAGCGAACAGCGACTCCTAAAGATCCCACTGTTCCCCTTATTCCCTTCCTAGGGAAGCCCAGCCCCACGGCACGGATGTTCTGCCATCACTCCACGCTGCTCGTGGCCCCAGAAATGTCTCCTGCTGTCTGACCAGCCCTGGGAGCTCCCGTGCCCCTGGGTGCCACCTCGGGGCTTCAGGAGGAGGAGAATCCCTGGGGACACAGAGGAACTTGGGCAATTCCTTGAGCAATGGGCTTGCCATGGCAGTGACACATCCAGGGGGAGGTGGGGATGGGACAAGGTTCTGACACCCTGGCAGACAGGCTGGGCTCCAGCTCCAGCCCTGGGAACGTGGGTGGCCTGAAGGCCAGCACAGCAGCGTGGCTGAGCACCCCCAGTGCCTCCCACCTCCTCAGGGGTTCATGGAGGAGGCCACGCCTGTAGAGTCTCTAAAACTCATGGATTCTCCCAAAACCCTTCAGTCACCTCCTGCTTTATAGAGCAGCGCAGAGCTGGGAGAGACCTTGTGGACATGAAGCCTGATCTCCTGGTGTCACGGACACCCACATCCAGTCACTGTGCCTTATCCCACCAAAAGCTTCCCTGGAGGGAGGCTGGGCAGGAATTCCTGGCTGCGAGGGTGGGCAGGCCCTGGCACAGGGTGCCCAGGGAAGCTGTGGCTGCCCCTGGATCCCTGGCAGTGCCCAAGGCCAGGCTGGACGGGGCTTGGAGCCACCTGGGACAGTGGAAGGTGTCCCTGCCCTGGCAGGGTGGCACTGGGTGGGCTTTGGGCTCCTCTCTCACCCAGAGCAGTCCGTGATCCCATGCTCCTGGTCTGGATGTGCAGCCTGATGCTGACACGGGCGAGTGCCCAGGGCATCATCAGAGCCCAGCCCCACGTACAGGGCACAGATCTCCTGCAAGGCTGCACCTGAGTTAATCTGATGGACTCATTAGTGCTGTCAGAAACGCAGGATTAGGCTGCCAACGATCTGGAGAACGGAGGCTGCTGGAAGCAAACCTGTGCTGCTTCCAGATGAGCCCCATGGTGGGGAGGGGCTGACGGTGCTTTTTCAGGCCCCGGAATTCCAATCTTTTTTAAAAACACCTGCCTCATCTCCACTTGGTGAAATTCATCAGAGAAAGGGTCAGAGAAAAGAAAACTAATGTTCACCTGAGCAGGGCTTGCATAGAGTCATCCACTCATGGAATGGGTTGGGTGGGAAGGGACCTCAAAGCCCATCCAGTGCCACCCCTGCCATGGGCAGGGACACCTTCCACTGTCCCAGGGTGCTCCAAGCCCCGTCCAACCTGGCCTGGGACACTTCCCTTAAACTACATCAGTTAAAATACTGAGATTTTCTATGTCTCTGCTGTTTTAATTCTTTGTGGATTTAAGCACATCTGCTTCAGGCTGGTGAAACTGGAGGGATATTTACAGCAGTAAATCACCAGCTAAATCACAAATACAATACGAGCACTTCTCTGTAAACCCAATTTGGATTACACGATGATTTCGGTCGTTAGAACAACTTTCATTTCACTTTGATAAATAAAAAACCCCAAGAGGTTTCAGGATGAAAACATCACGCGAGGCCAAAGCTGCAGCTGGAACTGATATTCCATACAGTCAGGCCCTTAGGTAGGACTGTTTTGATGGCACTATGGATAAATTGATTCCAGGTACAGGTTTTTCCCTCTCGTAGCACGGTGTAATATTCACGCCGGTGTCTGACTAGGTGCAGTGCTGTGATTTCCTGATAGCAGGCTGTAAATCCGTGTTGTCGCAGTGCAGTAGCCACCACGCACGAGGGGGAGCGATCGCTATCGTGGCTGACACCACATCTGAGCCAGCAACATCCAACCCCATCCTTCCGAGGCCTTGAATCCATAGGATTTCTGCAATGCCAAGCAGCACCAGGCCTGTGTTTTCTAGGCTTCTTTATCTTGCTTCAAATCAGCTATAGCGACAAAAAACCAAAACCCCCCCCCCACAGTTAAAGGGTTTTACTCTTCCAGCAGAGCCATAATTGGTGCCATTTGTCAAGGAGATCCTTGGCCAGAGAGGAGACACCCAAACACCTTCAGCCGATGTACGAGCAAGGGGCACAGAGACCTCCTCTCTCTGCCACACCCGGGATGTCTTTGAAGGATAATTGAACAATAACTGGGAACAATTCCTTCATGGAAAGGGCTGTCCAGCCCTGGCACAGCTGCCCAGGGCAGTGCTGGAGTCCCATCCCTGGTGGAGGGTTTTAAAAGCCCTGTGGATGTGGCACTTGGGGACAGGGGGCAGTGGTGGCCTTCGCAGTGCTGGGGATGGTTGGACTTGGTTTTTCCATCCTCTGGGATTGTGTGATTTCACAAATCAGCCCCAGTGTGACAACAGCGTGGCAGAGACCAAAATGCAAATCCTCTTGCAGGTGTCAAAGGCTCTTTCAAGCCCGTCCCACCTGCACCAGCTCCCTGGGGACACTGCTCAGACCCCGAGGACAGGACACCGGTCTGAGCCTGAACCACAGATCCATGGAACGGTTTGGGATGGAAGGGACCTTAAAGTTCATCCCATTCCACCCCCTGCCATGGGCAGGGACACCTTCCACTATCCCAGGGTGCTCCAAGCCCTGTCCAGCCTGGCCTTGGACACTGCCAGGGATAGAATATCCACAGCCTCTCTGGGCACCCTGTGCCAGGGCCTCCCCACCCTCCCAGGGAACAATTATTTTGCAATATCTAATCAAAATTTCCCCTCTTTCAGTTTGAGCCCATCACTTGTTGCCCTATCACTACAGTCCCCAATGAATTGTCCCTCTCCGTCTCCCTTCAGGTCCTGGAAGGTGCTGTGAGGTCTCCACAGAACCTCCTCTCCTCCAGCTGAGCAGCCCCCCCGTTTTCAGCACTCTGTGTCGGCAGTCACGGGGCTGTGTCTCCCCGTAGCTCTTCCCTCTGTTCTGAGCCCGAGTGCAAAAGTGTATTTGTGGGCTGGGGAGGTAAAGAACAAACTGGAGGGGGGCCAAGAGCGCCGAAGAAACCACCGACTTAAAAAAGACAGAAGTTCACAGCACAGTTAGTAAAGGAGTGATTTATGCTCAACAGCATCGCTTGGTTGTGTCAGGCCATACCTAAACCCTGGTGCTGCACAGAACATGCTTTAACAAGATGTTTCGGGGCTCCCTTTGAAAAAGACAACCCTCATAAAGAGACGAGGTGGAAAAGGGGATGGTTCCCAACAGAGGAAAGGGCCAAACCGGAGCAATAAAGTCTGTGCAACAGATGATGAACGGAGCCCCAAATTGCTGCCATCTGTTAGCAACCTTTGCCCGGTGAAATGAATTTCATGTGAGGTCAAGAAATCCCAAACTGCCATTTCCTCATTACTATTAATAAGGGCCAGGTGCCACATAAACCAACAGTGGATCCAGATGTCCTTCACGTGGCTTTGATTACCCTTCCAGGCTGGATAATGATCCCAGGGAAAGTATTGCAGATGCACCCAGAGAAACACGGTTAATATTAATTCCTTTGCAATTGAGTTACTGGGCATTGGGAGCATTATTCACCCCCAGCCCACGGGGCGGGGGCAGGTCAGCTCCACGGATGTTCTCCTGCCAGGAGCACCACGGGATGAAGATCTGCCAAGGCAACATTGGCTTCTGCTGGATTTTCCGTGACTGGATGGAAGGGTTTTTGTGAACTACTTCTAAAGTCCACAAAAAGAGAAGTTTTTGTGGACACCCCATCCCTGGCACTGTCCAAGGCCTGGCTGGACAGGGCTTGGAGCAGCCTGGGACAGCGGAAGGTGTCCCTGCCCCTGGCAGGGGGTGGAATGGGGTGGGGTTTAAGGTCCCTTCCCACCCAAACCATCCTGCGAGTCTGTAAGCAACCCCTTCTCCAGGTGACAGCCAAGACCCCAGCAAAGGCTCTCATTTGAATTTCATCAACACCCTGGTGGATGTTCCTGAGCACCTAAAGAAGTGTCAGCCTTCCCTGTCTCTGACATGGACACAATTCCAGACTGAACAGCAGGAAAATGCTCAGTTCTGGGGTTTGGCCAAGATTAAAACGCGATGGGAAAGCTGCTGATACCCACTTTTTGTGGCAGCAGCCGGGTGCATTTGGGTGCCAGGCTGGTGCTTCAGGGCAGCAGAAGTGGCTGCAGGGAGTGGAGCATGTGCTGGATCGCATCCGAAGGAGGAGCAGGCGCTGCCTGCGCTGCCTCCAGCCCGGTTACGTGCTGGAGCACTTGACTGCAGAGTGAAGAAAGCATTGTTTCAGAAGAGTCAGCATGGCTATGAAATTCAGCAGGGAAGCAATAAATATTTCACATCCTGGACTCCACAAGGACGATCATTTAACCACTTACAGCCTGTGCCCAAAGAAAACACGTCGGAGGAGATTATTCCAGAATCCTGTCGTCGGTCCTGCCAAACTCATCAGCAGCATCGCATTTCCCAGGGACTAAACAAACACCAAGGAAAGTCAGATCTTGCCAAAACGAATGCAAATCCTTGTAGAACATCTCTCGAGTCATCGCAGCCATCTCCCCACAACGGAAACACAACTGCTCAGGAATATCTGTCCCCAAATGTGGCAACAAACGATTCAGTGGAAATGTTGATGGGAAAGGAGAAATGCCACCAACACATCACAGCAAACCTTCAGGGACAGGGGACAAAGGGTGGAAACACCCACGGAGTGGGAGAGTACCTTCAATAAAAATCCCGCTCTGATCTTGCCAATGACATCTTTAATGGGGATCAATAAAATATCCAAGGCCAGGCTGGACAGGGCTTGGAGCACCCTGGGATAGCAGAAGGTGTCCCTGCCCATGGCATGGGTGGCACTGAGGTCCCTCCCAACCCAAACCAGTCTGGGATCTGCTGATTCCTACCAGATAAACCTAGACAGTGAATTCAGGATTCTAAATATTCAGTGACTTTGCAGGGATGCTGCTCGTCAGTGTCCTTGGGAACATTCCTGCTGCTCTGGGACGTTCCTGCTGCTCTGGGACATTCCCCCTGCTCTGCTCTGACATAAACCATCCTCTCCCCTCGCGGCTCCAAAGGCTCTGGGCCTGCTGTGCCCCTGCTCTCACAGCCTCCCTCTCCCACCAGTGCTCATCCCTATTTTCTGCCAAGGAGCTTTAATGGCTGACCCAAAATCATCAGCCTTGGGATGGACTGACATCCCCCAAAGGTCTGGGCGGGTCAGGGCTGCTGCAGCCCCAGGAGCTCCTGGCTGCAGCCGTGTCCCAGGAATGCTGTGTTTGAGCAGGACGATGCCAGGGCAGAGCTGAGCCCCTCGCAGCCCGCGCGGGCAGAGCTGCTGGCACAGGAGGGGAATGTTTCAGGGCGGCTTTGCTGCCACAGACAGCTCATTGTGACACTGAGCCCTGGGCAGGCCACAAGCAGGGCTGGGGATTTGGAAATGCTGTGGAATGGCTGAGAAGCTGAATTTCCCCCGAGGGGACTGGTGGATAAAGCTGTTGTTGGTACCCCCAGGCCCCAGCCCCTGCTCGGATCCCTCCCAGACCCTGCTCCGACTCTGTGGCCCCTGGGCTCACCCGACTGAGGTGTCCTGGTCACAGACACGGGGACAGCTCAGCCCTGGCTCGGCTCCAGAGCTGCTCCCAGGCACCTCCACATCCCAGGTCAGGTCAGGCCTGAGCACACGATGTCCCCGCATGCTGCAGGCTGCTCTGGCACAGAGTGGAATCACAGGAGGGTGGAATGGTTGGGGTTGGAAAGGGCCTTAAATTCCATCCAGTCCCACCATCCCCTGTCCCAGGGTGCTCCAAGCCCTGTCCAGCCTGGCTGGGACACTGCCAAGGGTCCAGGGGCAGCCACAGCTGCTCTGGGCACCCTGTGCCAGGGCCTGCCCACCCTCCCAGGGAACAATTCCTTCCCAATATCCCATCCATCCCTGCCCTCTGGCACTGGGAAGCCATTCCCTGTGTCCTGTCCCTCCATCCCTTGTCCCCAGTCCCTCTGAGCGCTCCTGGAGCCTCTTTAGGCCCTGCAAGGGGCTGTAAAGGTGCTAAAGGAGCCCCTGGCTCCCTGGGGACCTGCATTAGGGACCGTGCTGGGACACGAGGCTGCCTTGTGTCACCTCCCATGGCACGTCCTGGCCTCGGTGCTGCCCGGGGCACCCAGGGCCGGCTGCTGAAACAAGGGAGAACTGCCTGTGTTTCACCATCCTGGAGACCACAGGATGCACCATCCACAGCTGCCACACATTCCCGACACAGAATCCCAGGAGATTCTGAAGGACTTCCAAGTCCTTTCCAGCAAGGGCTCCTCAGGTGGGGAATACACTGAAGACAGCCGTGAACCCCCTGAGCCCGTGTGGCATCACCAAGCCTTCTAACCATGCCCAGTAGCCCACAGGAACTGCACGTCCTGGTGGGAACGCTCTCACACGCCCCGTTTGCCGCCCTCACTTCACAAAGAACACGCCTTGAAACAAATCAGCACAAAAATCATCAGAAACCCCCAGAGGGTGAAAGCGGAACCATTTCCAGGCAGCCCCTGACAGGGGACCTGTTTAGAAAATGGAACCCATCCCGTCAGCGGGGTTTGAAAGACCTTGCCAAGGGTATCCCCCCAGCCCAGGCAGGCAGAGCCCGTGCCTGGAGCTTTGTTCCTCCGGGCAGCGGCTCCAGAGCCGCGACTTGGCAGCCGTGACTCGCAGCCAAGGCAGGGCCTGGAAGGCAAGAAAGTGAACAAACTCCTGCCTGTTTGTAGCTGTGTGATCCCAGCCGTGATTAAGGGCGGAGGAATGTGATTCAGGGACGGCATGAATGGAGCGGGATGGGCAGAGGCCGCTCTGCCTCCTGGCTGTTCCCCCAGGAGAAACCGCACGGATCTGACAGCTCTCCCCAGCTTGGAAAACACCTCTGCTTACTACAGAGCGGGACCAAACCCATCCAGGCGCTCTCTGCTGTCCCAGCCCGGGTGAGACAACACTCCTCCTCCTTCCCTCCCTCCCTGTGTGCTCGGGACAACGGGAACGGGGCACGAGAGCCCCTCTGCACCAGCAGGGACCCCACCCCAGCCAAGCATCACAGAATGGTTTGGGCTGGAAGGGACCTTCAAGATCATCCAGTGCCACCCCTGCCGTGGGCAGGGACACCTCCCACTGTCCCAGGCTGCTCCAAGCCCTGTCCAGCCTGGCCTTGGACACTGCCAGGGATCCAGGGGCAGCCACAGCTGCTCTGGGCACCGTGTGCCAGGGCCTGCCCACCCTCCCAGGGAACAATTCCTTCCCAATATCCCACCCAGCCCTGCCCTCTGGCAGTGGGAAGCCATTCCCTGTGTCCTGTCCCTCCAGCCCTTGTCCAAAGTCCCTCTCCAAATCCTCTTAACTCTTTCAGGAGCCCTTCTAGGTTTGATAGAGACACCCTGGAACAGGGGAAGTGTCCCTGCCCAGGGCAGGAGGGGGGAACTGGATGAGCTTTAAGGTGCTTTCCCCCTACACCGCTCTGGGATTCGATGGTCCCTCCAGGAGAGCCATGGACATGCACTGAGAGGGGAGCAGCTGCCCCAAGGCCATCCCAGAGCTCCGTCTGTCCCCACCACGGGGCTGGACCGGACACAGGAGCTGGAACAGGGTCACTGTCAGGGCCCAAGTGTGGAACAGTTGCTGCTGTGACGCAGCTCAGGGCACACTGCTCCCAACACAGCTCTGGGAGGCTGAGGAGTCACAGAATCCCAGAATCCCTGAGGCTGGAAAAGCCCTCCCAGAGCATCGAGTCCAAGCTGTGTCTGATGCCCACCTTGTCCCCAGCCCAGAGCACTCAGTGCCACGTCCAGGCCTTCCTGGGACACCTCCAGGGACGTGACTCCACCTTTGGCAAAGCTGGATGCAGAACTGAGCAGCAGTCCCAGGTTCCCAATGGCCACGAGACTCCTTCAGGGCTCTGGGAGGTTGGGAATTCCCCACTCACAGGGCTCCACATCCCTTGGGAAGGACACAGGGCTCGTCGGGGTGGTTGCCCAGGCCCAGCTTTGCTGTAGCCATGGCTGAAGTGGTTCAGCTCATTCAGGGGATGTGCTCTGCTGCCCTGGCACCGCTGGGAGGTCTCCTCTAAACACCCAGTCTGAACCGTGGGAGGAAAATGGGAACTCCTGACTCCCTCTCCATGGGGTTGAAGAGAAACCTTCCCACGGATCCACGGCTTCCCAGGGATTGCTGAGTGAGCACACGTCCACTTCTTCTGCTGGGTAACACAACCCTGAAATTCCTGAGCCCCTCTGCTCTGCTGTTCCCGTGGCTCCCACCATCTCCTGGGGGAAAAGATTCCACTCCAGTGTTCCAGCCCCTCTGCTTGAATCTGTTCCTGTGCCTGTTTGGCATTAGGGCCGTCCTCTGCTGCTGGAGCTCCTGACGCTGCTCTGGGCTTGCTGTAGGGATTGTAGGACACGCCAAGGACACCATCCCTGTGATGCACATCCTCGGGAATCCCTGCAACGTTCCTCTGGATACCGAGCAGCTCCTACGGCTGTTCCTCAGACTACAAAACAAAGGGGGTTTAATATTTAGCAGATTATCCAAGCTTCTCACCAGCTGTGACATGGAAAGGCTCCTGGTGTAAATTAGGATTTTACTAGCTGGGACACAACAATCGCAGCAGTGGTGGGGAGCAGCGTGGTGGGCCACGAGCACCATGTGGCTCCGGACTCCGTCACTGCAGTAACATCTCTGCACAAGGCTCTGTTCCTCCAGGGCGTGACCAGAGCTCAGGAACTGTCCAAGCCTCGATGGAAGATCAGCCCTGAACACGGGGCACAGAGGTGACTGGACTTCCCTGGAAATGCCAGGATCAGAAATGGTGCCTCTCTCCTGGTATCAGTTCCTTACAACTTGCCAGGAATGTCTGACCAAGGCAGAAAGGGACCTGCAGCTCCAGCTGTGAGGGAAGATCAGAGATTCCCAAAGTGGATGCAGCTCTTGATGTGCTGCTGGTCCTAATCCACGACTGTTCTGCTTTATTTGCCTTCACCCTTCACAGAAACTCCTGCTGCCCCCACACAGCCAAGCCTCCTCACCAGGGGCTGAGAGGATCCTCAGCTCCCTGAGACTCCTGGGCCTTCTCTTCCACAGCACCAGAGCTGCTCCACGCTCTCCCTCACGCATGGCCAGGCTGGACGGGGCTTGGAGCAGCCTGGGACAGTGGGAGGTGTCCCTGCCCAGGGCTGGGGATGGAACCAGGTGAGCTTGAAGGTCCTTCCCACCCAGACCGGTCTGGGGCTCGGTGTTTCCATGGCGATGGACAAACCCAGCAGCCTGTTCTGAACACGAGAGATGGTCTGAATGCTCTCCAGAGCTGCCTCCCCACCCCAGCCTTGTGTGTGCTTCTCAGCCCCGTGGGGCAGCCTGTCCTGGGATTTCCAGCCTTTCCAGGCTACACCTTCATAGCCGAGGGGATCCTGAGCAGCTCCTGCCACTCCAGTCCATGCAGAGGAAGGATGCAAAATTTCAATTCCTACAGCCCAGCAACGTGTCCTTCGCTCGGTCAAAATCTGCCTTTCTGGAGCTTCAAATCAATTTTGGCTCCTTCATTCCTGATTCCAAAGGAATGGGCCCACACGGAATGTCACTGTGCTGACATTATTTCAGTTGTGGCTCATTATCCTCCTCCTGACAGTGTTCCAGGGAAAACAGGGACGTAAAACTGGTCAACTTCTTCCCTGATCTCATATTTACCCTTTTCCTGCATCCATAATCCAGATGAAAGCACAGCACAGGAAAATCGAGCTAATACACAGCACGGCCTTTCCCTGCAGAGGATTATTGCTAGGAATGGAGCTGGGCAGGAGAAGGACACACAACACGGCATTCCACGGGCACCGTTAGAAGCTGGAGACCAGGGATGGCTGTGTCTGGGGTGTTTTCCTTCAGGGAGAGGTTTGGGTTGGACAGGAGGACAAATTCTTCCCTGGGAGGGTGAGCAGGCCCTGGCACAGGGTGCCCAGAGCAGCTGTGGCTGCCCCTGGATCCCTGGCAGTGCCCAAGGCCAGGCTGGACAGGGCTTGGAGCAGCCTGGGACAGTGGGAGGTGTCCCTGCCCATGGCAGGGGTGGCACTGGATGAGGTTTAAGGTCCCTTCCCACCCAAACCATTCCAGGATTCCACGATCACCGAATGATGAGCTGGGCTCCAATGGAAGGTGCCCCCTCACCACCACCTCAAACTGGTGACAGAACAGCAACAAAAGGCCCTCCAGGAATCACCAAACGCATTTCAGCACATGTAAAACCCAAGTGTTTTCAGCAATAGCTGCCACCCCAAAATGTGTACTTCCCTACAAAAAATAAGTCCCCAGAATTTTCAATCACTGTATCCCATAGTTATGTCCGTGAGAAACAACACATGAAACCCCCAGAGGTGCAGAACACGGATTAATGGTCATTAAAGCTTTGGGTATAGAGGAAACCATGTTCGAAAAGGCTGCAAATGTTCTGCCGGAGAGCAGACATCGAACATCTGGCTGTTCCCGAGAAAGGCAGAAGGGCTCCCTCTGGAGTGGATCCCGAAATTAACACAGGATTCGGGTTTGAGCAGGCGGGCAGAGAAAATGGGAATCAAACGGCAACAAAGCCAAGGCGTTCTTGTCTCCTGTTCCTTTACTCATCGTGTTTGCAACGAGCACTCTGGGACTCATTCAAGGAGACTCTGTCAGGACTGAAGGATATGGATCCATGCCCAGAATATTAAGTCATTAATTAGTTTTCATGCATGGACTTGTATGTGGCAAGGAGGCAAATTAAAGGATTCCTGAAGAGACAAGAAAGCTTTCTTAGCACGTGAAATGCTCCCAAGAATCTCCCACAAAACCAGGTCTGCAGCCAGCTGAGAGTCCCCGTTTCCAGCCCTGCGTGGCCATGCATGATTCCACAGAAGCCTCATCAGTGCTCGTGTGCCCGTGGCAGCAAACTTCACTGGGAAGGGAGAGAGGAGAGGCTCCGGGACACACAAACCGTGCTCTGCTGGAAGCTCAGAGAGGCTGCTCCCGAGCAGAAAAGGCCCCCCGTCCCCAGGGTTTATTTGCATACAAGCCAATTAACAGAAAATGGATTTCATGCAGGAAGGAAAAAAAAAAGTCAGATCACCTACAAAGTGAAGTCAACTTACTGCCTGCTTTTGCTCTTCTTCCTAGAAACGTCGGCAAGAGAAAAAGGTGAAGAGAGAGAGGAAAGATTAATTATCATGTGAAAAGGATGATTTTCACACAAAATACGCAGTGAAAGAACAGAACACGGCACGTGGTGCCAGCGCCTGCAGCACGACAGGAGCCGAGGACGCAGGACACGAGGGCTGTGGGGGCAGCATGGGTGACATTTGTCCCATTAAAATGGCCTCTGGTGCTGGCCACAGCTGAACACGTGGGATGGGTGTCACAGGACGGATCCCTGGGATACAGGACAGGATATGCAGGGGATATCTGCTCCTTTAGGCAGGACCTTTACTGGCCTCAGCCTGGGGCAGGGGAAGGTGTCCCTGCCCATGGCAGAGGGGAACTGGATGGGCTTTATGGTCCCTTCCCACCCAAACCATTCCGTGATCCTGTGATCCTCTCCTCCAGACTCAGAGGCCTCTCGAGCTGCCCTCAAGCCAACAAACACCAGCTCCATCCCCTAAAGTCTGGAACTACCATCGGCAGTGCCCAAACACACAGATGTGCCAGCACAGAGCCCAGCTGCCACAGCCCCAGAGGCAAAACATCCCCTTGGTCAGCTCCCCCTGGGCATTCCAGGACCTCTGCCAGTGGGAATTGCAAGGGCAGAGGATGTAGGTGTGGGAGGGGACACTGAGGGAAAGGCACCAGCGATGCTGAGTAAGGAAAGAGGTGCAGAGAGAGCAATCCCTGCACTGCAGAGCGTCTCAGGACAGATCCCTCCTAACCTGGAGGACAAAAAAAGGTGAAATACAGGTGAATTTATCCCCTTTGAAGCAGGGAAATGTCCACTGTGACTGGGCCTGGGCTGGTGGAGGCACATCCTGGCTTCAGCTGCAGGAGAATTGCTGGGAATGAGCAAAATGTCACCCGGTCCAGAGCTTCCTCGGTAATTCAAATGTTTCCACTGATTCTGTCCTCTCACAGACAAGAACCACCACACCACTGTGTGGGTGACCCTCGTCTGCCCCAAGGCAGCAATTCCAGCATTTTCAGGTGACTCCCTGCACCGTGGCCTTGCAGGGACGGCAGCGCAGGGGGCAGCAGGACCACGGCCACGCACAGCCCCCCAGAAATCCAGGTCATGGAATTAAAATTCACAGCATAAAAGCTCCTTCTGGCCTGGAAATCCATGAACCCATTTATCAGCCTTCCCTCACTGATCTCCCATCTGAGCAGGATTAACCAGACCCTTTCCCTTAATTTAAAGCAGCTTCTTCTCACTGACCACTGAAAGCTGTTTTCCCACCGAGCCCTGCACAGGGGCCTGGGAACGGCTGGGGGCAATTCCACGGTTTTGAGCAGATATTTTGGGGGTTTTCTCCCAAGACTTGGGGTTCCTTCAGGTGTGTCTGGTGTTGTTTGGCAGATGTGGAGCTGGCAGTGGGGCCGGTGCTGCCCTCCCCACATCCCACATTTCCTGCTGTGCCTCCCACCAGCACTGGGACTTGCAGGACCAGATGGGGAGCCAGGTCAGGGAAAAGATCTTAAATGATCCCCACTCCGCAAAAAAGTTGTTCGTTTGAAAAATGAGGCCTTGGCATTAAGTACAGATGTGAAAAAGCCCTCTCAGGAGGGCCAGAGCTTGCTGGGCTGAGCCGTGCAGGGATAAATCACTGGAGCAGCCGCGAGGAAATTGCCGTGGAGGAAATGGAAGCGGTGAAATGGGATCTGTCTGCTGGATTTCCGTGGAGCTGACAGTGAAAGCCCTGTGAGGAGCAGACAGTGGTCCCCACGGAATGCTCATCGGGGCCAGGCCAGCCACAGCACCCGGGGACTGCAGAGACTGCGGGAAAAGGGAAAGCCAAGGCAAGCCTGGATGGAGCCACAATCCCAGAACGGCTGGGGTGGGGAGGGACCTTAAATCCCATCTCATATCCACGGGCAGGGACACCTCCCACTGTCCCAGGCTGCTCCAACCCCATCCATCCTGGCCTGGGACACTACCAGGGATCCAGGGGCAACCACAGCTGCTCTTCCCTCCCTTCCCTCCCAGTCCAGTCTGCGATTCCATGAAATTCCCATAACTGGAACCCCGGACAGGAGCGTCAACACTGGCTGGGGATGGTTTGGGGAAGTCACTCAATGCAGAACCCAGCATTGACTCTCAACTGCAGCAGCTTGGGGAGGTCCCTGTGAGGGCCCAGGAACATCAGGGCAGGACAGCCAAGGGGGTTTGATGAACTCTGCTCAGACAACCAGAGTGGGCAGAGATCCCAGAACCAGAGTGGGCAGAGATCCCAGAACCAGAGAGGTCCCAGATCACAGAACCAGAGAGGTCCCAGATCACAGAACCAGAAATGGGCAGAGATCCCAGAACCAGAGTGGGCAGAGATCACAGAACCAAAGTGGGCAGAGATCCCAGAGCCAGAGAGGTCCCAGATCACAGAACCAGAGAGGTCTGGTGTGGAAGGGACCTCATTCCAGGGCCTTTCCCTGCCCAGAGTCCAACCACCACAGCGTGGGGAAAATGGATGGAGCTCCACAGGACAGCTATGGCTGGCCTTCCAGAGATGGGCTCTCCTGGAGTCATGGAATGTCCTGAGTTGGGAGGGACCCACCAGGATCATCCAGTCCAGCTCCTGCCCCTGCCCAGGACACCCAACAACCCCACCCTGTCCATCCCTGGCAGCGGTGCCCAAATGCTCCTGGAGCTCTGGCAGCCTCGGGGCCGTGCCCATTCCCTGGGGAGCCTGGGCAGTGCCCTGCACCCTCTGGGGGAAGAACCTTTCCCTGATCTCCATCCCAAACCCCCTGACTCAGCTCCAGCAGTTCCCTTGGGTCCTGTCCCTGTCACAGAGAGCAAGGTCGGAGCTGTCCCTCAGGGGGAAGCTGTTGACACCTACAAGGTCTTTCCTCACTCTCCTTTTCTTCAGAGAGGGATTTGAGGCCCCAAACCCTCAGAAGAGCAGAGCTGGGTAAGCTGAATCCAGCCCTAAATGGTGAAATGAAGGCAGCATTAAAAATGTAAAAAATCCTGCATAAGAAAATGGAAAAAAACCCATAAAAGCTTAACAGCTGATGTAAATTATACATGAACAGTTTTGAAGAGCTCCAAGTGATGAGAGAAGCTAAAACCTGGCGGGGAAAAATCGTGTCTGGCAGGGCTAAAACCACTGGAAATGAGAGCTGGAAATAAACACCAACAGCAGGAACAAAGCAGAGCCTCAGGCAGTGCCCCTGCTCCGGGGCCGGGGGGTGAAATCCCGAGCAGGGCAGGAGGGATCCTGTGTCTGCCTCATTCCTTCCCCCCGGAGTCTGCACCAGCAGACAGGGAAGCTCTGACACCAATAACGAGAAAAGGTGTCAGAAGTATCTACTAGAAGTGGTATTTTTAGATCAGCAGGCTGGGGAACTGGCAGCTTAAAATAATTACCTGAGCGAGGAGCTACCTGGGGCAGGGCAGGGAATTTGTGATGGATCTTGGAATGCCCAGGACTGGGGTGTGGATATTCAAACGGAGGTGAGACAACTGAAATAAGAGAAGCTTTGGGGTGACCTAACTGGGACCTTCCAGGGCCTAAAGGGGCTCCAGAAGAGCTGGAGAGGGACTGGGGACAAGGGATGGAGGGACAGGACACAGGGAATGGCTTCCCACTGCCAGAGGGCAGGGCTGGATGGGATATTGGGAAGGAATTGTTCCCTGGGAGGGTGGGCAGGCCCTGGCACAGGGTGCCCAGAGCAGCTGTGGCTGCCCCTGGATCCCTGGCAGTGCCCAAGGCCAGGCTGGACAGGGCTTGGAGCGACCTGGGATAGTGGAAGGTCTCCCTGCCCATGGCAGGGGATGGAACTCGATGGGTTTTGAGGTCCCTTCCCCCCCAAACCACTCTGGGATTCCAGGACCTGACCCTGCCATTACTTTATTCACATTTGTGTATCAGCAATGCTGACCCAGGGTCCCACTTCCAGGTAACACAGAGCTCCTGGAAAGGAAATCTTGCCCAGAAAAGCCGATTTTTTTTATTTGAATGTACTCCAAGTTTGGCTTCTGAAGGCACTGCACAGACACAGGAGATTTGCATTGCGGGATTTGCCCACGACACCCTCACTAACCAGGCATCAACCACAGCAGAGATAAACCCCTGGGGGGTGCTGGGAGCCCGACAGCTCCCTCAGGACAGCAGGGAACCCGGGCAGGAAGAGCAGTGGAGCCCCTCTGGTTGCTGAAGGCCAGGGGAGAATTCAAACTCCAGCTTGCTTTTCCCAAAAATAAAACATTTATATTCAAAATCTGGGCAAGGCAAAGAACCCATCCATGAAGAGAGTGGAGCAGGGGATTGTGAGGGGCTCAGCTGTACCTGTTTGAGTGATTTAAAGCCCCGAGTGAAATGTGCCTGGGCTGAGCTGAGGAAGTGTCTGAGTAGGCAAAACTCAGGGGGCAAAGTGCTCCTGGATTTAATGGAGGGAGAACCAATGGGGGCAAACCCAACTCAAACTGAAAACCAGGCATAAATTTTTAACTGCTCAGGCAAATTTGCATTGGCAGGGAATTTTCCACTTTGGATTTCTCCAGCTCCAGAGCAGATGTGTTTCTGGAAGATGCTTTAATCAAGGAGAAGCTGCGGGGCTCCACAGGGAGCTCTGGGGGGGAAATGCAAACAACCCCATTGTGCAAGGTGTGGGACCAAATCATCCCAGTGCTCACAGCTCCGGGGGTGACCCAGGTGGGAAGGGAGCTCGGGAGGGCTCCAGCCCAGCTCCTTACTCAGAACAGCTCCACTGAACCTCAGGGCTCTGGCAGTGGGGTCGGGGGAACCCCCAAGGACGGAGCTGGTGCAGCCTCTGTGGGCCCATCCCACAGCCTGGCCATCCTCAGGGAGATAAAGATTTCCCTTCTACCCACTTCCATTTGCTGGATGAAGCTTTTGAACAAATTTGGTAACTACAGGGGAGCTGCAGAGGGACTGGGGGCAAGGGATGGAGGGACAGGACACAGGGAATGGCTTCCCAGTGCCAGAGGGCAGGGCTGGATGGGATATTGGGAAGGAATTGTTCCCTGGGAGGGTGGGGAGGCCCTGGCACAGGGTGCCCAGAGCAGCTGTGGCTGCCCCTGGATCCCTGGCAGTGCCCAAGGCCAGGCTGATGGGGCTTGGAGCACCCTGGGACAGTGGGAGGCGTCCCTGCCACCTGGATGAGCTTTAAGGTCCCTTCCAACCCAAACCATTCTGGGATTCCAAGATGCCAGTGATTTTAGAAGTCAGACATTAATGGGCTAAGCAGGAAAAACCCAGAGCAGAACCACTGGCTAAGGAAGAGCATGTGTTGTTTTGTTTCATTTAAAGCAGGGAAAGAACAAAGGTGCAACAGAATTTCCCACCCCAGTCACAGCTGGGAGCTCAGCCCAGGGGAACTCCATAGAAACACCACAGGATCCTCATGAGAAACCCAAACCATGACGTTTGTTGGAGCTCAGAGCCAACACCAGAACCCTCAGACACAACCCCAGATGTGGCAGGGGCTGTGCAGGGTCAGCTCCTTGTCCCTGGCAGTCACGTCCTGCCCTGCTCCCAGGGTATCCCAGTGAGAGTGGAATCACTGAGCTGCTGCCTCAGGTCCCAGAGCAAACTTCTTTAAACCCCTCCCAGCCTCGGGTTCTGGGTGTTTTACCCACATGAACCTGGAAAACCATTGACCCCCTGCACCCCACACAGAGCTGGAATGGAAATGGCTTCTGGCAAACTCGTCCTGCTCCTCGGGAAGGGTTTTTGGGGTGTGACAGCAAAGCAGGGATCCCGAAGCGCCCGGGGAAGGCAGGGACGCGCTGCCTTTGCGACGGGAGGTTCCTTACTTTGAGCAGCTTCATCAGCCCCTCCAGCTGCACCATCAGCTCTCTTCTGCTCTCCTGAAGTGCTGACATCCTCTGCTCCAGCTCATCCTTCCTCTGCCTGTGCCAGGGACAGGGGAGAGAGAGGCAGGGCATAAACTGGAGGTGTTTCAGACCTCCTCGGGGAATTCTCCTGTGTGAAGCTGTCTTTGGGTCCCAGCATTGTCCTGCTCCCCATTTGAAAGCCTGGAGTGAGGCTCAGCACAGCAGCCATGAACCTGGAGGTGACAATTCCCTGCTCCCCCCAGCCCCGGAGATCTGCTCCCAGCCACGGGCAGAGGGAAGCCCTGCTCAGGAGCAGAGCATTTTTGAGAAAAAAACCCACTTTTTTCTTCCTTTTAAGAACTCTCCGAGCATCAGAGCCCGGCATCCTGTGGAGCTCAGACAAACCAGGATGAGCTGCGGCAGGAAAGACAGAGGGAAATGAAAGAGGAGGGAAGGCTGCAGATGTCTGGAGAGGAGAGCTGTGCCCGTGGGGAGGGAGCTGCTGCTGTGAGGGACGGAGCAGCCGGGACACGCTCCCTGCACCAGCACCCAGGTGACAACAGCAGCAGCACAGGAGTCACCTTCCCTTCCCTTGGCTGCACAAAACCTGTCTGGAGCTATTTCAGGAACTCTGACTCGGAGGCTCGGGTTTGTATTTAAAAAAAGCAAGGAGTGAGTAACAGAAGGAGAGGCTCAAAGGCAGACGTCAGCCCGCCGGGGGCTCCGAGTCCCGAAGGAGGCTGGGCCCCACAAATCCCAGCCATGGCAGGTGATGAACGACCTCGGGGAAAAGCAGCATGGAAGGGATTCTTTATTCACCTACAGGGATTCTTGTGGACACCAGGATGTGTCAATCCCACGTTAAAACATCACCTATTGCAGCCTGAACCCCTGAATGCCTTCAGTGCTGTCACCTGACAGCATGGATAACCCATCCCGGGAATTCTAACAACAGGGCTGTTCTTCAAAGGACAGAAAACTCTGCAATATTAACAAATATTAACCAGCTGGGTGTTCCTGTCAGTATCTCTTTGTATGCTGAAGACTGTGGTTCTTAAATAAAAGATTGGGAGGTGCCTACAAGGAAGCTGAAGTGGGAATCCTCACCAGGAACTGGAGGGACAGGACACAGGGAATGGCTTCCCACTGCCAGAGGGCAGGGTTGGATGGGATATTGGGAAGGAATTGTTCCCTGGGAGGGTGGGCAGGCCCTGGCACAGGGTGCCCAGAGCAGCTGTGGCTGCCCCTGGATCCCTGGCAGTGCCCAAGGCCAGGCTGGACATTGGGGCTGGGAGCAGCCTGGGACAGTGGGAGGTGTCCCTGCCATGGCAGGGGTGGCACTGGATGGGCTCTGAGGTCCATTCCATCCCAAAGCTTCTGAGATTCCAGGTTCCCTGGTCCTGCAGGCAGGAGGAGGCAGCACAGCCGCACTTCCAGGCAGGGATCCGCCAGGACAGGATCCAGTGCCTCCCCCAAGGTCACACCTGCCAGCACTGCTGGAGCTGACTCATAGCCACGGGCTGCCTGCAGAGCTTCCAACCTGGGACACGATTTTCCATGGATTATCATTCCCCTGCTTTCACAGCCTGAGTTCTACGCAGAACTGAGATCATCTGGTGGCTGGTGCTCACAGACAATCACATTCCAATCATCCTGCCCGGGCTGGGAACTCGGGAAGCCCCTTCCCATCCCAAATAACCTGCCAACTGTGGCCCCCACTGTGCGAATTCCTCAAGGAGCGAGGGTTTGGGGTGGCAAAGCTGGTGCTACGTGTGCCTGTGGCACCACGGGGGAGATCCCACAGGCAGTGAATCTCAGCATCAGGGAATCCCTGAGGCTGGAAAACACCTGCAGTCTTATTGACTTCCTCCCAAACACCTTCCTGACCTGTACAAACAGGATCCATTTGAAGAAAGGTTTTTATTTACTCCTAAACCCACAGAAAGCTCCAGGTGCTGCCCCAGCCCTCGGAGCCTTGGTTGGGAAATGGCTCTGCCAGGAGCTGCCTCTCCAGTGCCCCCAGCCTGGCCCATCCCATCCCATCCCATCCCATCCCATCCCATCCCATCCCATCCCATCCCAGCCCAGCCCATTCCCAGCCCATTCCCAGCCCCCATTACCGCAGGAGCCTGAGCTCAGCCAGCAGGGTCGGGTTCTGCTGAGCCTTCTCAGGGGTGGGCTGGGAGGCCTGTTCGTGTTCCAGCCGGAGCCGCTGGATCTCCTGCAGGATCTCCCTGGGGAAGGCACAGAGAGGGTAAAAGGAGGACAAGCTCAGTGTCTGCACTGCTCCTGAACACTTCTGCAGCCCTCAGGCACCCTCTGCCAGTGCCCAGCCCAAGCCCAGGGGCTCTGCTCACGTGTGGCTGGCACAGACTCACACCCAGGATGGGGACGGGAGCACAGCCCTGGGGATGGCTGCAGGACGCGGAGAATTTATTCCTCCATTAGGATGAAATCACTCATGGCAGTGTGTCTCCAACCCCCCTCACGCAGAACAGGCTCAGAGGATGTTCCAAGGGGACAAAGGTTCCAATCTCAGCACTCCCTGCCCTGCAGGAAGGGCTCTGGAGCAGCACTGGGAAGATCCCACTCCCCTTCCCGAGGGCTCCGGCCGGGCAGCAGGACCAGGGAGAGCTCATTGGAACAGAAAAAAACCCTCAAGGTGTCCCAGGGGGAAAGGGACGGGGCAGCACCACGATCCAGGTGTCCTGTGCAGGGGGAGGATGGCCAAGGACTCGCTCAGCGCAGCAGGGATGAAACCCTTCCAAGAGCAGAGTGTCACCTCCAGCTCTCCTTCCTGGCAGAGCTGCTGAGCTGCTCTCCTGGCAGGGCTTCCCACCAGCTCTGAGCGAGAGCTCCCTTATCCAGGATCTCCAGGAATCATTCCAAATACCTGCAAGGTCTCTTGGTACAGCACTGAAGCTACAGCGGTGCCAGGACCGAGCTGTTCCTGCTCTCCAGGAACTGCTTCTGCTCCAAAGTGCCCCGGAGCAGCCTTTCCCCACTGCTGAGGGTGCCTCGGGACGGGGCTGTGCAGGCAGCAGGCTCTCCCTGCCTGCTGGCCACAGGGAGACCATGGATACCCGGAGAGCCTGAGAGGCTCCTCAGGTGACCCTCTAGAGCAACAAGAATCCTGTGGTTTGCTTTGGAATGGACCTCAGAGGTGAACACCCCCAGCTCTCCCAGCCTGGCTCCAGAGCAGAGGGGCTCCAGCCCTGGAGCAGCTCTGGAGGCTCCTCTGGACTCTCTCCAGCAGCTCCACGTCCTCCTGCTGTTGGCCCCAGGGCTGGGGCAGCTCTGCAGGTGGGGTCCCACCTGAGCACAGGGGCAGAATCCTCCCTTTCCTGCTGGGGGATCAGCCTGGGACTGGGGATTTCTGGGATCAGATCCCAGCTCCGAGGTTTGCTGGATGTGCTGAGGGCTGTGGGCTCCAGTGTTCGGTGTTGGTGAAGATGATTTTAAGAAGATTAGAGAAGATCAACCCACTCCCTGGGGAACAGGGCAGGGCAGCCCCTCCCCACGGGTAATTAACTAATGTTAATGACTAACTAATCAGTTAATGAGAGAGCTACACCTCAACAAAAGCTCTGGGAAAACAATCTGGTTAATGTGAGACAGGAGGTGCAGAAGAACAAAGCCCAGGGGCAGTTCCCCACCCCCCGACCAAAGGCTGTACCTGTTCTTGTTCTCCAGCTCTGCTATCAGCTGCCGCTGCTGCTTGTTGGCATCGAAGCTGAAGCCCAGATCTGCGGGGGGCCGGGGCTGGGGAGAGCAGAGGGAGCACACAGATCACACAAACCCTCCCTGCGTGTCGCACACGGGCAGGGACGGAGCCAGCCCCGCAGCTCCCGGCCTGCCAGCCCCGGCTCCTGCTGTGCCCGCTCCCAGCAGAGCCTGCCGGGTGCTGAAGGGCTGGGCTGCCCCATCCTCACCGCCCACAGCAGGAGTTCCACTCGCTGTGTTTTGGAAGCCCTTCAGAACACAAGACCCCCACCCCCAGAGCCTCCAGCACCGATGGCTCCTCCTGGGAACAGATCCGGTCATTCCTTTTCCCATAAAGTCTTTTGGGGCAACACTGAGGGACACCTCCCTCTTCATCCCATCCCATCCCATCCCACCTCTGCCAGGGGCAGGGGCACCGTCCACTGTCCCAAGTGGCTCCATCCAGCCTGGCCTTGGGCACTGCCAGGGATCCAGGGCAGCCACAGCTGCTCTGGGCACCCTGTGCCAGCGGGAACTGCAGCCACCACCTTTGAATGCACAAAAAACATCTCCCCGAAGTCTTCCCAAGGCTAAACAAGTCATGAAAAAATATTCTGGCTGTGGATTCTCCACCAACACTTAAAGCTTCCAGGTCCTTCAATTTCAAAGGCTCAGCCTGAACGTTTGCAGAGGGGAAGCCAAACATCCCTGGATATTTGGGGTTTTTACTCCAAAGACTGGTGGGAGTCAACAGTGTCAGCCAAAACGACTGAAAAAACTCCAACCAACTCAACTTCTGCTGAAGCCTCGACAGCCCTGAAAGAGCATCCAAAGGGCAAGGCCCTGTTCCCTCCCAGCAGGAAAACCCATAGAATGGTCATCAAATCTTAAAATGAAAAAGTTCCTTCACACCCCACAGGAGCAGTGGAAGCTGCCAGCACTGCAGTGGTTTCCCAGGAAAGTGAGTGAGCCATGAGTGAGCCATGCCTGAAGGCTGGGATCAGAGAGCATCTCCGGTGGAAGGGACCCACAAGGATCACCAACCCCTGTTGGGCTGGGATGGCCCCAGGGAGCACTCAGAGCTCACCTGCAGTGTCCCTGTGACACTGTGACATTGTGACAGGCGTGACAGGAGGGGATTCAAGGGTGGAGTTTAATCCACCCCAGGGCCGGTTCACAGCCACCCTGCTCCTCATCCCCTGCTTTGGGAGAAGCTGTCCAAGACTGACTGGGCAGCAGATGCCAGGCTCCTCGGAGCCAGGACCCCACGGAGCCATGGAAAGCATGACCCAGTGCTCCAGCTGCCTGTCACTGTGGGGTCACAGGGCTCTCGGTGACCGACAGGCAGAGAGGAAACAAATGACAAAAATGGCTCAATAACCTGCTTTATCCAGGAGGAGGAGAAGGGATCTGAGAACCAAGCTGCAGATTTATCTAACAGGAGACCTGGATTACTGAGTCTTTATTTTAAAATTATGTATTAAATAATGCCTAAAACCTGAAGGGGGAATTCCATGGAATTCCAGGGAGGGGATATTCCAGCCATTCTTTAGGCTGTGGGCAGCATCAAGGAGATGACAACAGGTGGGATCTCACCTTCAGCAGTGCCCAGTGCTGAGGGAAGAGCAACCACACACTGCAACAAAGAGCAGCGTGGGCAAGACCTAATTGTTGTAACTCATCCACGTAACTCACCCTAATTAGCCCCTCATCCATAATTGAGCGTTAGCCTGTGTTTATTGGGTGCTCGTGCAAGTTCTGCACAGGTCAGCAGAATCCTGCCGGTCCCTGTGGCCTCTGCTCCTGCCAGGGCTTCCCTGGGGCTGGGTCACTCCACACTTCCATGGCACTGATGGAACAGGAGCATCTGGCTCAGGACTGGCCGCTGACCTGTGCTGGTACAGACCGACGTGCCCAGGAGAAACCCTGGAGGGTCTGGGAGCGTGGCAGCAGCAGAAAATGGGGAAAACCGAGAGCAGAGGCGGGAGAGGGGGTGGAGGAGGTGTTGGCTCTGAGAAAGGGAGGGGCTCTGTAGGGCTTTGGTGACAGAGGGCGTGCGGTTGCTTTCCCTGTAGCTGTATATAGAAATATTCACCTGAAATACACCAAACCCTCCTCTGGCTGTGCAGCCCCTGGGCCTGCAGGATGAATTGCAGAGCCAGGCAGCACTGCGGGGAGCTGACACGGATGTGGAAGGGATTCTGAAGGGGAAGGAGGCGGGGGCTGGGGATGCAGGAGATCTGTTCCATCCCTGCTCGTACCAAGATGACAACACTCGATAGGAAATAGGAGATTGTTCCTCACCTCGGGCTCACAGTCTGAGCAGAGCAGCAGAGGGAGACAAACAGATGAAGCTGTGATGCTGAAAGCCGTGATTCAATCACAGTTTGGATTGCTTTCCATTGATTTCCTCCCTTTATCCATGCTCCAGCAGAGGCAGCGTTTGGGCAGAGCAGGGTGGGCAGGGCCAGCAGTGCCCCGGCAGCTCTCACTCAATAAAAGGCAGCTTTTGGCCGCACATTGGCTCCAGGGGGACAAGGGCAGCTCAGGGAGAGCCCCTTTAGGGGACACAGCCACGTGCCATGGGCTGCTCTGTGTGCCATTTCTTCCTTAAGGAGCAGCAGACCTGGATTAATTCCCAGATCTGCCTCAATGCTCCTCCCAGCCAGACCTGGAGCCGAGGCATTTCCCCCAGGGGTGTCCTGGGCTGTCACTCACACGGGGAGGGACATTTGTCCAGCAGCAGCCCCGCAGGGACAGCTCCAAGGCTTTACCCCATTTGGGAGGACACAGACACGGACGGGCCAAGTCTGTGCCATGGACAGTTCCCAGTGACCTCTGCCAGTGACTTCAAGGGGAGGAGGGAGAAGCTGTGCCCGGGGTGTTTCAGGGATCCTCTGCATTCCCAGCCCTCAGAGCACCTTAACCAGGAGAGCCCAGCCCAGCCCAGAGCTGGGGCTGAAGGAAATCGTTCTGCTCACACCAAGGCCTCTCAAGGGCTCCCAGCACTGCTCCAGCTGGGTTTTGGAATCTCCATGGACAAATATTCCATAACTCCTTTGTGATGTTGGTGTTTTCCATTCTCCACTTTCATGACTGTCCAGATTCACAGAAAAAAACAGGTGGGAAGGGACCCTGGCAGGTTTCCAGACCTTGCATGGCAGGGCCAACTCAGAGGCTGCCCATGAACTCTTGTTGAGCTCTGAACATCTCCAAGGAGGAAGATCCCGGTTCTTCCCTGGCCAAACACTTAGACAACAATATCTGACCATTACCAGGGTGAGAAAAGTCTTTCTTAATATCCCCATGGACATGGCACACTGTCCCCATGGATGTCACCCTGTCCCAGAGCTCGGCAGGATGTTCCCCCACCAAGCTGCCATCCCAGCTTGGACAAGGAAGGGAGATGTGCCATTGGCAGGGAATAACAAGGAGCTGCCAGGATTCCAAGCCCTTTGAGCTCAGATTCCTCCAAAATACAAGAAATCTGCCCGTTTCAGCTGATGGGCATTTCTGGACTGGGAATAAATCATGGAACCAGTAAATAACTCCCAATTCCCAATGGCTGAGCTCTGGTTGGATTGGGAACCCCCAACTGTTCCCTTTCCCTCTCTCTCTGCCCCACGTCAGTCCCTGGCACTGCTCCAGCATCTGCCCTGGGATGGGACTTAGGAAAAGAGGGCAGGAATTGCCCACGGGTCCTTGAGGAGCCTCAGCAAAGTCCAAACCCAGAGAATTTCTCTGCTTCTGACCCTCCTGGAACTGTGATGGCCACACAAGAGGCTGAGGTGATTTATGGCTCTTTAACAGCCAGGACCTCTCAGAACCCATCTGTGACCCCTGAAGTTTTCCTAACACTTTGTCTGTACCAGAAGAAGTCAAGTCATGACTAAGAGTTCTTCCAGCACCTTCCAGCGTGACAGTGACTCAGCACTTACTGTCTCAACAGCTCGGATTTCACAGGATTACATGGAAATTTCCTCCTTTTCCATCTAAACCTGAAACTTGGCACTGTGTCCCCATAATATTTCAGCATTCCTGGTGAGCGGAATGACTTTGGACATGAAATGGCACCGCTGGGCACAGGGAGTGGGAGCTGACAGTTTGAAATGTTTCAGCAGCATGATTCTGTTTTATTAGAGTTTTACACAAATATCTGCCCACGTCCTTCTGCCCAGGGCAGGTTCTTGGCTGAACGTGCCCTGAGGGAAATCCAGGACCGTGGGAGATGGTCCCTGCAAACCCTCCTCTCCTTCCCTATGGGTAAACCAGCAAAGACAGGGATCTCCCCATCCAGCCAGCCTGCAAATATTCCATGGAATTCCAGTAAATTCCGGCTGTGCTCCTGTAGCCATTTTCTGTTAGAGCAGCACTGCTTTTTGCCAACGGGAAACGTCTTTGTGTTTCCTTTGTTTTCTTCTGTAAGAAGCTGCAAACACAAACCAACCTACCTTCCTTCTTTCCTTCCTTCCTTCCTTCCTTCTTTCCTTCCTTCCTTCCTTCACTTCCTTCCCTCTGGAATAAATCCACGCCCAGCCCTGGCCCATGATTTGTTTTCCTCAGGTCACACTTATCTCTCTCCAGCCTAAGCAGGACTAATCTCATTCCCCTGACCTCATTTCCAGCCGCCCTTCCCATCCTGGCGCTGCCCACGAGGCCGGGTTCCCGCTGGGCCCGCGGTGCTGATCAGACCCTCGGTGGTGGCTCCACTCTGGCAGGGGTGGCAGCCCAGCCCCGGCTGTGCCCCCCGAGCCCCGGTGCCCGCGGCGAGGCCGGGTCACTTACGGCGTTGCCGGCCTCGGCGGCCAGGCGCGCGGCGTAGCGGGCGATGAGCCGGTGCTCCTCGTCCAGCCGGCCAGGGCTGTCCAGGACACTGCGGGGACAAAGCAGAGTCAGGGTCACAGCGCCGGCTCAGGGCACGGGGACAGCGAGGGCAGAGAGAGGAGCCCGCTGGAAATGACCCACGCAGTTCCCTTCTCCTTTTTCAGCGGGGACCTCACCCCAGCCCTTCCCAAGCAGCTTTTTCTCCAGGGTTCTCAGATTCCGGTTGGGATGTAGGAAAATAATTTGGTTTAGGCCCAGATTTAATTTGTTTCTGAGGCACTTGCGTGCAAACCCTGTTGGTCACTCCAGGTCAACAGGGGCCAGCGGAAGGACTGGAGGAGGAATGGTTTGTGTGGGAATGCAGAATGGTCCAAGCCAGGATGATTTCCATGGGGAAGAGTGGGAGGGACCCTGCTGGCCTGGGCAGAACCCTCTGGCACTCAACAACGTGGAGTTAATGCCAGTGGCACTTTGTAAGTCAGCCTGACTTACACCTGACTTACACCCACCTCACCACAGCCATGGGACAGGGTGGTCATTTGAGATTGGTCCTTCACACCCCACATCCAGGGGTGACACAGCTCCAGCTGCCTCATGTGGCCAGGCTGGACAGGGCTGGGAGCACCCGGGGACAGTGGAAAGGGTCCCTGGGACAGTAGAAGGGTCGCTGGGACAGTGGAAGGGTCCCTGCCCCTGGCAGGGGTGGGTGGGAGGAGCTGGTCCCAAAGCAGCCCAGGACTCCCACACAGGCTGCAGCTGCCTTGGAGATGTTGCTGGAATGGATGTTAAAAACCATCTCCAGTAACCACCAGCAACGGTGGCAGAACCCTGAGGTGACAGAAAGGGACAGGGATGTTTGAGACAGGAGAAGCAGTGAGAGCAGAGGGGACAGATCCCAGCGTGGGAAGGGACAGGCGGCACCTGGGTCTCGCTCAGGACTAACATCCCTCCGACACCATTAATCCAGCCAGGCAGGACCTGCAGGGCTGGAGCAGCTCCTGCTGCTCCCAAATCATTCCCTTTGTAACTTTAGACACAGTGGGGGACAAAGGAGGATTTTTTGGGTTGTGCTGATTGAAACCAGCAGTGCTGAGATCTGTTCCCAGCTGGGTTTGGTGCCACAGCCTTGCCACAAGGAAGCAGGAAGGCAATGACAACGGGAACAACCTTTTAAGTCACCACCCAGCTGCTGGGTTGGGAATTGCTGGCTGTGCCCCTGGTGTGCAGAGATCCCTCATCCCATCTCCCTCGTGAAGGAACCTCTGCATCAGGTATAGAAACCAAACTGGGGTTTAATGAAAACAACAACGTGGGAATGAGGAATGTGCTCCCCGAGGCCACAGGGCCTTCCCAGTGCCACTCCTGAGGTTCCAGGTGGGATCCAGGGCCAGCCCAGGGCTGCTCCAGGGAAATTCAGCATCACCACAGAGAGCAGCAAACCAAAGCAGACACATTCCTGCTGCTCCACAAAAGCGATTCCCAGCCCACATTCCCACCTCGAGAGACAATTTGCATTTCTGCAAGCTTAATTCTGAGGATTTGTATTTCCTTTATTCACACAACCAATCTATACTGAATGTGATGGTTATTTAAAAATGCAGATTTAATTTCTTTTCAGTAACACCAAATTTAACAACTCCAACTCTTCCAGCCCCTGGAGTTGGCCAGGGGATGTCTGGGGTGGAACAGACCCATGATCAGCACAGAGTGGGCTGGGTTGACCATAAATTGCATGGTGAGGCCTCTGTGCTTGGCTGGATTAAATCCTGGAGATATCCCAGTGCACAGAGAAAGGAAGGAGCTGCAGAAAGGTGAGTGAAACCAGGGGGAAAACAGACCTGAGACAGGCCAGGCTTGGGGAGCTGCACAGACACCTTCACCTTGATTTATTGTCCCACGTTTTTTGTTAAAGACAACCTTCCCCATCCCACATCCTGAACCCGACGTTGTTTCCCTTCAGCTTTGCTCTGCAATTGTGGCTGCACAAGTTTCCTCTGCTTTTCCAAGAGATCTCCCCATCCCTTCCACCCTTTCCATTATCTGGTGTCTCCCAATTCCTCTCGCAGCTCCTGAAACTGCCATCTCTCCTTATCACAGTGAGCTACAAAATAGTTATTGACAATCCCTGGCTTTCTTGAAAGCAACCTGTAATTTAGAAAGGAAAGAATAAACTTTTTGTGTTTGCTTTTAGAAATACTTTACAGGTGACAAGGAGTTCAAATATATCTCCTGGACAGGAGTCTCCAAGCCCTGTCCAACCTGGCCTTGGACACTGCCAGGGATCCAGGGGCAGCCACAGCTGCTCTGGGCACCCTGTGCCAGGGCCTGCCCACCCTCCCAGGGAACAATTCCTTCCCAATATTCCATATATCCCTGCCCTCTGGCCCTGGGGAGCCATTCCCTGTGTCCTGTCCCTCCACCCCTTGTCCCCAGTCCCTCTCCAGCTCTCCTGGAGCCCCTTTAGGCCCTGGAAGGGGCTCTGAGCTCTCCCTGGATCCATCTCTTCTTCAGGTGAGCACCCCCAGCCGCCAAGAACAGGAAATGAAACAAAGGAGAAAGAATAAACCCAGAGCTCGGATGGGAAGAGGATACCCGGGAGAGAGTCCAGAGGGTTCCACAGCAGCAGAAGTGTGGAGAGGGCTTACACAGAATTCCCTGTCTTAAAAAATCTCCATCCCAGGTGGTCTGGTCCCTTTGGACAACGTTGTGCTCCTTCCACAGTCACTCCCTGAGCTCTCCCACTCATCCCCTGGCACAGGGGTGGCACAGAGAACGGAATCAGGGAATCGTGGAATGGTTTGGGTTGGAAGGGGCATTAAAGCCCATCCAGTCACCCCCTGCCATGGGCAGGGACACCTCCCACCATCCCAGGGTGCTCCAGGCCAGTCCTGATGGAAAGGTCTGACCAGGGAGGGTTCAACACCTGCTCTGGGGCCACCTGCATTGGTCACAGTGACATGGAGGGGACAGACCCAAATCCACTGGAGCCGCAGCGAGGAGCCAGGGAGGGATGGGATTTCAGGTGTTCATGGGAAAGGGCTGAGCACAGGCTCTGCCCTCCTGGCAGCAGCACCAGGACAGTGTGAGGAGCCAGAGAAGGAAATTAAATTGGCTTGGGATGGGGCTGACACGACAGTAACGAGGTGTCTGTGCCAGGCCAGGTCCCTGAGCCAGCTCAGCGGTGACAGGACACGAGGCAGTCACACATGGCTCGGGCAGGGCAGGGGGACAGGGGAGGGCAAACTCAGCCCCATCTGACCCTGCCTGGAGGCTCCCACATCCTGCAAAACGGGGCAGGGTGGAGAGACAGCTGAGACCCCCCTGCCCTGCTGCCAAATCCTGACAGGAATCCCAGCTGGGACAATCCCAGCGTCAGCAGCATGGGCCAGAGAGAGGCTGATGCATCCCAAAATGCCTTCCCATTAGGCAGGGCTGGATGGGATATTGGGAAGGAATTGTTCCCGGTGAGGGTGGCAGGCCCTGGCACAGGGTGCCCAGAGCAGCTGTGGCTGCCCCTGGATCCCTGGCAGTGCCCAAGGCCAGGCTGGACATTGGGGCTTGGAGCAGCCTGGGACAGTGGGAGGGGTCCCTGCCCATGGCACGGGTGGCACTGGACGGGATTGAAGGTCCCTTCCAACCCAGGCCATTCTGGGATTCTCTAAGTGGATGGGATGGGATAGGACAGGACAGGACAGGATGGGACAGGACAGGACAGGACAGGACAGACTGTTCCAGGGACAGAAGCCATCAGCACCACCAGCAGCCACTGGGGATGCCCCCAGCTGCCAGACAGACACTGCTGTGTGAGGTTCTGGGGGTGAGGGGTGAAGACCCAGAGCAGTGACAAAGGAGCACATGTCCCCATGTCGTGACATGAGATGTCCCCATCTCATGCTGCCTTGGAAGACACTCCTGTGCCTGATGAAATGAGGATTTAAGAGATTCCCTTTCCTCTGGAACTCCAAGGAACCGCTGTTGCTCTGGCAACAGCACCGAGTGACTTCCTTAAATTTAAAAGCCTGAAAAACTTGGGAACCTTCACTGCCGTGGATGTTCCATGGCTGCTGAGAGCCGTGGGGTGACCCAGGAAGGCCTGCACATGGCACTCGGAGCTCTGGGCTGGTGACAAGGTGGGGACTGGGCACAGGCTGGACTCCACGACCTTGGGGGCCTTTCCCAACCCAGGGATTCCGGAATTCTGGGACACTCACAGCAGCTCAACCTGCTGTATTCTCTTCAAGTACAGCTTGAAGACAGACCCCTCTGCATCTCAATGCAGGGATTGCAGTAATTGAGTGAAGGGGAGAGTCTGAAATTCCCTGGGTTTTAGAGTCTTGTGGAGAACGTTTTGGGCTCCCAGCTGCTGCAGGTGAGAGCAGTGATTCCCTGCTGGCCTCTCCAGGAGATGCCCTTCATCCCACAGCAGTGGATACGCATTTCTGCGTGACAGAGTGGTGAAAGGGGCTCCAAAAATACTGTCAGAGGTGAAGTCATGGACAGAGGGAGCAGCACAGCGCCCTCAGCTCCTGAGCCTGCCTCTCCCTCCCAGCACAGCCCTGGCTCTGCACAGGCACCAGTTCATGGGGTCCACGAGTGGAACTGGAACCGCAGCCCCCGGCTGCGTCCTGGGATGGAACGGGAGGGGAGCGCTGCTCTGGGGGCTCCGGGGGAAACTCCCCTGCACAGACGGAGCCATGAAATAAAAATGTGCACAAAGAGCAACCCCGAGATAAAAGGAATTGATTCTTCAAAGCATCACTGCTGTTTTTTGGGAAAGGCAGAGCCAGAAGCGGCTGCGTGGAGCAGGTCATGGTGGAGGGGCTGGAAGAGCTGGATCCGGAACAGAGGCAGGGCCAGGATGGGGCTGGGGCTGCGTTTGGGTGGGGAGGGAAAGGCAGCGAGCAGAAAGAAGAACAGGGGTGAGTTACAGGACAGAGCTGGGCATGAGCTGCCTGGGAAAGAAATTCAGGGGAAATTAAGTTTCCTACTGGTGAAAGATAAGATTCCAGCATGGTCACGGAGAGAAAAGATAAAGAATTAACGCATTTGGGACAATAAACGGGGTTTGTGTGAGGGGTTCTCTGACAGGGGGAGTGCCTGGGGTGGGACGGAGATTTCGGGGCACACGGACGCCCTTCCCTCCCTCTGCCCTCGGTGCGAGGGGCACTCGGTGTCCCCAGAGCCCGGGGTGTCCCCGCAGCCCGGGGTGTCCCCGCAGCCCGGGTGTCCCCGCAGCCCGGGGTGTCCCCAGAGCCCGGGGTGTCCCCGCAGCCCGGGGTGTCCCCGCGGCCCGGGGGGTCCCCGCAGCCCGGGTGTCCCCGCAGCCCGGGTGTCCCCACTGACCGTGCCCCGCTCCGCAGGCGCCTCACAAAGGTGGCAATCAGGGCGTGCTCGTCGCGGGCGGGGTCGGGGCTGCTGCGCTGGCACCTGGGGCGGGAGGGAGAGCAAACAGAAACAACATCAACAGGGGCAGCGATGAGCGAGGGACACGGAACCGACCGGGACGAACCAAAACCGGCACCGGGGACGGGGAAAAAGGTGAATGGGTTTCCGTGAGTCACAGGGCGAGGAGACTTCTGCTGTTCGGGGGCAAACACAGTGAGAGGGACACGGGGGGACATCCGACCCCCACCTTGTCCCCAGCCCAGAGCACTCAGTGCCACCTCCAGCCCTTCCTGTGACACCTCCAGCGATGGGGACTCCAAACCTCCCTGGGCAGCGGTGCCAGGGCCTGCCAATTCTCTCTATAAACAACCCAAACCCACAGCCCCAAACCACAAGCAAAGCAGGAGGGAAGTGATGACATCTGACAGATGAGGGGCTGGTCTCCAGCGCTGCCTCTGCCAGGGACCCGGCATTTGATGGATGTTTTTGTTTGGTTTGAGGACTCGTAAAAATAAAGCTGCTGCAGTTTGGAGAATTTCTATGAACAGAGATCGATTGCAAGAAATATTTGTCAGAACTAATATAGAACCATAACTAAATAAGTAATAAATAATTGTTTTTCTGTGTTATCTTGCTGACAGGCGCTGCTTTCTGCAGCAGGATCTCAGGGAATGGAGCAAAACCCCAGGAAAATGCAGCAAAATGGTTCTTTTTTTAGCCCAGACACTGCACACAAAGGCACAACCTTCCCTTCCCCAGCAAAGGGAGACGCAGCCGCTCTGCCCTGCTGGATTCCCGGATCGGGGGGGTGATTCCAGCAGGATCTGTCCCACAGGGAGTGGGGCACGGGCAGAGGGGTCTCTCCCTGGGGAGATGAAGGTCCCGAGCAGTGTGGGATCAGAGCATCACCGGGCAGCGGCTCCTGGGCAGGTGTCACTGTCCCTGGAGCACAATCCCGGTGTCATTCCTGCCGGGTACTCCCTCACCTGCAGCCAGTTCCTCCCCTGCACAGCCCCAGGAAGTTTTTCCTTCAGGAGCTTTTACAAACAGGGCGTTTGCTGAAGAGGCTGAGGCAAACAGAATCCCTGTTCTCACACACACCAACACTTTTCTCCTCAGCTGTGTGCAGGGACACGTCGGGGGCAGAGCCAGCCCTTGTAGACAACGAGGCAAAAAGGAATTACCCAGGTGGAGCCCCCCGGGCAAGGAGCAGCCTGTGGAATGAGGGGTTTGTGCTGGGGAGACTGAACGTGCACCTCCACCCCGAGGAACCTTTGGGCAAATGCTGAAAAGCTGCATTTTTGGTGTGTTTGGAGCATTGGCCACAACAGATTCCCAGGCCTTTCCCATTCTAACCCATTCCCATTAAAAGCCCATCAGAAATGAAGGGCAAGAGCTCAGCAATGAGCAGCATCCCTGGGCTCGGGAAGGGAAATCAGAGTTACACTGAATTAACGTCAGGCTGGACACTGTTCCCAGCCCGGATCTGCTCTCCCTTCCTGTTTCTCCATGCCTGGGGGTACCCAGCCCCCTCCAGAGCGTCCCTCAGTGGCCTCCAAAAATACCAGAGAATTATAGAATGGTTTGGGTCAGGAGGGACCTTCAAAATCAGCCCCTTCCTTCCCCTGTCCATGGCAGGGACACCTCCCACTGTCCCAGTGGTCCTGGGTGCTCCCAGCCCCAATGTCCAGCCTGGCCTTGGGCCCTGCCAGGGATCCAGGGGCAGCCACAGCTGCTCTGGGCACCTTGTGCCAGGGCCTGCCCACCCTCCCAGGGACAATTCCTTCCCAATATCCCATCCAGCCCTGCCCTCTGGCAGTGGGAAGCCATTCCCTGTGTCCTGTCCCTCCCTCCCTTGTCCCCAGTCCCTCTCCAGCTCTCCTGGAGCCCCTTTAGGCCCTGGCAGGGGCTCTGAGCTCTCCCTGGATCCTTCTCCTCTCCAGGTGGACATTCCCAGCTCTCCCAGCCCGGCTCCAGAGGCTGAGGTGGTCCCAAGGACAGGCCCCCTCCTCCTCCCCCGGGTCAGCCACTGCTGGGGAGGCTGAATGTGCACCTCCACCCCTGTTCAGGCTGGAACAGGCACCCACACGTCTGGGAACGGGGACTGGGAGCTTCACTGGCTCCTGCCCCGAAGTTCACCCACTGAGCTTTGGCTCTGCTGCTTTACGAGCAGCTCAGTAAATTAGAGGTACTTAAATGGTGCTTTTGGTGTCTTAAATTAATTCCTGTTCTGAAAATCTACCAGGAAAGCCAAGCACGAGAGACAATTTGTTTGAAATCCTTTAATTTACACCAAGAAATCCCTGTAAATTTCGTTTATGCTGGCTCACACCTTGGGGAATCCTCACAGACTGCACGGTGCTGCTCTGGCTCCTGGGTAGGGAAAAGCTTTGGGAAGAGCTGCCGGGATGGAGCCCAGAGGGGTCCCTGCTTCTGCTGTGCTGCTTTCCCCCCTGAGGGATGTAAAGAGAAGTTAAGTAAAGAGGACAATCACCCCGCTCTGCCTGACACGGGACAGGATTTACTGAGTGATTTGGGAGTGATTTGGGAGCCAGGGCTGTGCCTGCTCGGCTCCCACAGCATCGGTTCAGTCACAGGGATCACCACATTCCTGGGGATCCCACGGCACCCCAGAGCCATTTAGGCTGGAGAAGCCCCCTGAGACCATCGAGTGCCCCTCTGGAAATCAGCCCCTGCCAGCCAGCCCGGGTGGGGACTCCACACCTCCCTGGGCAGCCCCTTCCAGGGCCTCCATCCCGGGAGGGGCCCAGGGAAGGGCTGGAGGTGGCACTCGGTGCCCTGGGCTGGGCACAAGGTGGGCATCGGGCACAGCTGGGACTCCATGATCCTGGAGGGCTTTTCCAGCCCCACAGACCCCGGGATTCTGGGATCACAGGTACCAAACCCCAGCGGGGTTGCACGGACTGTCCCCCTTTGCCATCCCTCAGGGCTCCCCCTGCTCCGAGGCCTTTGGGAGCAGAGCCCTGCCCCGGCAGGGTGGGCGGTGTGGGCACTGAGTCTCACCCCTGCACGGCTGCCCGTGGCCCCACTGCTGCTCCCAAAGCTCGGCTCCTACAGGGAACCCTTCCCCTGACCCCAGTCTGTCCTCAGTGCTTTTGGGCACAGAGCTCCTGCCTCGTGCAGAGCGCAGCTCGGGGCCCCTCTGGATATTCCCCCCCGAAAGCTGAGGGTGAGGGGGCTGGGAACGATGGAGGCTCCTACGAGACTCTGAACAGGAGCACTGAGAAGGGCTCCTTTGCTTTGCTTGTTGTTTGCTTTTTAGGTCACAAGAAAAAGTGAATTCAGGCATTAAAATCCTGTTCTTTCAGCTCAGGCTTATTCCTCCAAAAAAGCGCTTGTCAAAGGGAGGTGATTTTCATGTTTTTAACAGCAGGGAATCACACAAAGGGGTTTCTGTGCTGCCCTGCTGGTGAATGGCTGCGTTCAGCGTGTCCCGGGAGCAGCTGGGACTGTCCTGTCCTGTCCTCCCCTGGGGCTCCTGGGGCAAGGAACGGGTGAAACCACCCAGAAATCGAATCCCGGACTGGTCTGGGTGGGAAGGGACCTCCGAGTCCTTCCAGTGCCACCCGGGCCATGGGCAGGGACACCTCCCACTGTCCCAGGCTGCTCCAAGCCCTGTCCAGCCTGGCCTTGGGCACTGCCAGGGATCCAGGGGCAGCCACAGCTGCTCTGGGCACCCTGTGCCAGGGCCTGCCCACCCTCCCAGGGAACAATTCCTTCCCAATATCCCATCCATCCCTGCCCTCGGGCAGTGGGAAGCCATTCCCTGTGTCCTGGCCCTCCATCCCTTGTCCCCAGTCCCTCTCCCGCTCTCCTGGAGCCCCTTTAGGCACTGGAAGGGGCTCTGGGCTCTCCCTGGATCCTTCTCCTCTCCAGGTGAGCCCCCCCAGCTCTCCCAGCCTGGCTCCAGAGCAGAGAGGCAGAATCCCCCTCCCTGCTGGTCTCAGCCTTTCTCCCCAGGCCCAGCCTGGGCTGAGCTCTGCCCACTCCAGCCCATGCCCAGGGCTCTCCAAGCTGTGTGGGGATCAGCTCTGTGCCCTCTCCAGCCCCACATTCCCAGGGACCCCCCTGCACTCCCAGCAGTGCCCGGTGCAGTTGGCACATTGCAGGAGCAGTTCCCTTTCCCAGTGAATTCCCGTGCAGGTGTCCATTTCCTCATCCTTCCAAAACTGCCTTCAAACAAACTCATCCAGACTTGCTCCATATTTTGGGGAAAGAAAGCAAATCCCCTTGGATGAGTGTCCTGGTGGGAACTGGAGTCTTACAGCACAGAGGAGGAACATCTCATGAAGATACAAACAATTCAAAATGCTCTTCAGAATGGAAGGGATTTAGGCAGGACACGACCTTTGGCTCCCACTGTAAACCACAGAAATCCAGGAGATTTCTGGGAACCTCTGCTGTGCTTTGCTGATGCCCTTGCAATGTTTTCAGCACTGAGGACGCTCAGGGAGGGGTTGAGGCCAATCCCTCCAGTCCTCACGGTGAATTCTGTGTCCCCACACAGGCAAAACCACAACTTTTCACATTTTCATCCATAGTTTCTTACAGAGTAGAAAATGTATGATAATTGTAGGAACAAATCCGGCTTTCAAGTGGAAGCCAGGGGAGCAGTGGCCACTGTGAGCAGCTCCAGACACTGAAATGCAGCTCCCAGCCCACCCTGCTCTCCAGAGCAGCCCCTCCAGCTGCAATTCCAGCTGCCAGGATGTGCCAGAGCCTCCAGCAGGGGAAATGAACCCCCTCATTTCAGTCAGTGATGAGCCCCTGCGCCAGGGCCTGACCTGGGGCAGGAGAAGCTGCAATAAATCTTGGGGAAAGCCCTGTAATCAGGCACGTGAGAGCTGACAACAGGAACAGAGGCATTTTCCGAGGGGAAGAGCCCCTTTCCCCTCCCTCACCTCACTCTGTCATCGAGTGCTGCCACCTGCACGTTCTCCAGGCGGGAAGGGGAGGAGGATCCAAGGAGACAGAGCCACGTGCTGCTCCTCCCAACAAAACAGGTGATGGATGAGCCAGCCGTGTACCCAGGCTCCAGCAGTGCTGTTCAAAACACCGGGAAATACGATCCCAAAGACAGGCGGGAACACGCTGGGAGACACACGGAGCCTCCTGCGAGCTGAGGCAGGAGCCAAGGGCTGGAATTCCCTGTAACTCCCGACTCCCCGGGGCTGCTCCCACCTGGCTCGGGGCCACAGAGGGAGAGAGGGAGTCACTGAACCTGGAAATGCCATGGACAGGGATCCAGGGCACCCTCAGCAGTCAGAATCCCAGAATTCCTGAGGCTGGAAAATCCCTCCATGGCCATCCAGTCCAAGCTGTGCCCAGTCCACACCTTGTCCCCAGCCCAGAGCACTCAGTGCCACATCCAGGAATTCCTTGGACACCTCCAGGGATGGGGACTCCAAACCTCCCTGGGCAGCCCCTGCCAAGGCCTGAGCACCCTTTCCATGGAGAAATTCCTGTTGGATCACAGAACAGCCTGGGCTGGCAGGGACCACCCAGGACTGTCTGTTCCCACCTTTCATGGGGAAGGCAGCCCAGGAGAGGTTCTCTGATTCTTTGTCCAAGGGCATCCTGGAGACCCCAGTGCCAGGGACCCCAAACCTGGCTGCTCCCACAGCCACTGCATGCAGGGCAGTGTTGGCAGGAATCCCATGGAAGGATTTACAGGCAGATTTGGGGGGAATTGCAGTGCAGGCAGTCTGACCCCACGAATGTGACTCGTTTTGTCAGTGGAAGCAGAAGGAAAATCCAGGGATCCCAGTTCTGCCTGGAGCTGCTGGAAACGTGGGCTCTGCCTTGCCTCTGGAGCACCCCTGGCCACTGAAACAGAGCCAGTTCAGCTCCTCGTTCCCTGCAGGAACATTTATTTATTCATTCATTCATTGCCAGCTCTGCCCACACAGTCTGCACCTCGCTGTTCCCCTGAGCCACCTTAACAAGGAAACTGAAAGTCCCCGTTCAGGGGGTTTCCTGCTCATTTTCAGACCTCATCCACACCATATGGTGACTGTGTCAATGCCATCCCAAACTCAGCTCCCCCCCAGACCCCTCTCCCAGCCGGGGCAGCTCCCAGGAGCTCTGGCAGCTGAGCTGGGTGAGGTGGAGAGCGTGGGACCACCGTGAGTGGTGACACTGCAGGACAGGATCCCCACGGCAAGAGGAGCAGCCCACGACACAACACCAGCCCCTCCCAGCTCAGGAAGTCAATCCCAGTTACAAAGAAAAGCCCAGACCTCTTCAGGCATTTCCTCTGTCCCAGCCGTGGAACAACATCGACTCAGTAAATGCAAATTGCTCTTTGGAGAGAACAGAATTCCTGCCCAGGATCCTCCCTCAGGAGAGCTGCACCCTGTTCTGCAGGGCCAGCGGGATTTGGGATGACCAGGAGAGCTCAGACAGCGAGTACCCCATCCCTTCCCCAGGAACAGCCCCAGCCCCGAGGCTCCTGTACCTTTTGGTTGGCGTGGGCGCTCCGGAGGACGCGTGGGTCACCATGGCCTCGTTCATGTTACTCACGGGCCGGGGGGGGCTGCAACGACACAGTACAGTCAGAGACCCCAAAAAACCAACAGGGACAACCCAGCACCAACCCAGATCCTGTCAGAGACCCAAAACCCAAAAGGAAACAACCCAGCCCTTGGGAGGAGCCCATCCCTGTGTCCTGTGGCAGTGTCAGGCCAGGAGCCTGACAGGAATTGCCTCACACAACACCTGAGGAGTTTGCTTTGCTCTAGAGCTTCTCCCAGCTCTGTGTCCCACTAAAATGGAGATAAAATTAACATTTCCGAGCACCCAGCTCAGCCCCGGCATTGCTGAGTGGTTCAAACTAACGGAGGAACCACCCCAATCAGGGCAATTGTTTGAAATGTTTGGAGAAATGACACAAAGCTTCACTGCAGTGAGCAGCCCCTGAGCCCCTGCCCTCTGGCAGTGGGAAGCCATTCCCTGTGTCCTGTCCCTCCATCCCTTGTCCCCAATCCCTCTCCAGCTGTCTTGGAACATAGATTAAAATCTCCACCGTTTTTTTTATTTGTCACCACCTTTGCATTCCTTTTCAGTTGGATTTGCTGCAGCTAATCCTGGAATCCATCCCTGGCAGCTCCAGGGTGCTCTGGCACAAGGGCACAGAGGATTTGACCCATTCCCAGCCTTTGTCTCCCGACATTCCCGGTGCAGCCACAGGGATCCTGCTCCTCCTTTGGACACCAGGACCGGCCTTCAGACTCCCAGCTCATTTCACCCCCCAGTTTTCAGAGCCCAGTAATCCAGAGAACCAACCAACCACTGAAAAAATCCCCTGGATGTCAAACACCTGCAAGCACAGAGGCCATATTCCCTGCAGGAATCCCTGCCTCCTTCTCCAGGCAGGATTTGAGGGAAAACCACTTCCTTTCCTCACTCAGGGCAGGTTTGCCCTGGAATAATTACGCTGCATCCAGCTGGTTCCTCCAAACACATCTCCCCACAGAATGATCTGGATGTGAGGCTTCCCTGCCAGGGCTCCTTTGGAGAAGGAACTTCCCGGAGTCCAGAGAAGCAGGAACAGGAGGATCCTGTGCTGGAGAGCCGGGATGGGGCCTCATCCTGCCAGAGCACATGGAATTACATCCATGGAGAGCTGGGATGAGCCCCCATCCTGCCAGAGCACAGGGAATTACATCCATGGAGAGCTGGGATGAGCCCCCATCCTGCCAGCGCACAGGGAATTACATCCATGGGAACGAGCAGCTCATTAACAGAGCTCTCCCTCCCCTTCAGCCCCCGAGTTACTTCTCCCTGACTGGACACCGGGAATGCTCCAGTCCCATTCCATGGCCAAACTCTCCCTGTGGCCCAGCATTCCCTCCCCGGCCCCGCACCCCACAACCCCCACGTGTGGCTCTGACACACACACCTGCCACCAGCAGCAGCTTTTGCAGCCAAAGCTGTATTTTCCAGCCCCATTTCTGCCCCATCCGCTGGGATTTTCCTTCGGGAGAGATCCATGATTTCCCTAAACACACCAGCACCTTAGTATTTTATAGGACTCCTTTTAATGGGACAATGGATGGAATTCCCCACTTGCCATCTGCTTTTAGTGTCGTTATTGGACGTTTCCACAGCTCCTCCTGGTTCTGCAGCCACCAGTGCCCCCTGTTTTCCAGCTCAGAATTCTCAACAGGGATAAAGGCAAAGGAAAAACCCCAGGAACATCTGGTTAAGATTCCAAGGTGATGATCAGAGGTTGGACTCAATGACCTCGGAGGTCTTTTCCAACTGAAACAACTCTGTGATTCCACATTCTTCTCTCACCCAACAAAGCCTCTCCCAGGCCTGGGGATTTCTTGAGGCCACTGATCTATTTTTAGGGAATATCTTTTGAAAACATCTGTCAGGACGGCCCTGTGTTTGCTGGTACAGCCACGGCAGAAACGTGCCTGGCTCAGAGACCACGAGGCCAAAACCTGAATTATTCATGAAATCAAGGAGCCCTGGAGCAGCAGGATCTGTTTGTGAGAGCCCAGGCCCTGCAGCGCAGCTCGGCCTCGCTGCCCCAAACTTCTGCTTTCAAAGGGACACAAAAAAGGGACGTGACCGGGTTTGCCTGTCCAACACACTCCTGAAAGCCACGAAAAAACAGCTTGGAAACACCTAAAAATATTTAAATCAGGTTTTTTATTATTTAAATGAAAAATATTCGGGATTCAGCTGCCGAGGAGGGATTTTTGTGCCTTGATAACCTCACCAGGAATCCTAATTATCCGGGCAGGAGGAATGGTCAGCAGGAGAACGGTCAGCACAGCTCTGATTCCCATCCAGCAGCCCTTTCCCAGACACTCCCTGGCAGCAGTGTGGGAGGCAGCAGGAGCCAGGAACGACTCCTGGGGAGCAGCCCAGGCGTGGCCGGAGCCCGGGAAGGCAGGAGAGGTTCCAGGCGTGGATGGGACAGGACAGAGCTGGGTGCTGCCCTGGCAAGGCCAGGCCCAGGCACATCCCAAAGATCCGTGTCCGCAGAGCCTCGGCTCCACCGAGGGCTCATTCCCTGGATTCTGCATCCTGTTTTCCCTCTGATACCAGGGCTGCCCAGCTTCTCATGGGGAATGTGCCCGAGGATGGTCTTTGAGCAGCAGCAAAGCCCCCACAGCAGACAGGGAGCAGAAAACCACGATGTCAAGGATGATTTCGGAATTTCTGAAGCTGCTTCCTGCACTCGGTAATTTCAGGTGATGGAATCCTTGTGGCTGGAAGGAACCTCTGGAGTGCACCTAACCCAGCCTCGCTGCCTGAGCTGCATCAGCCAGAGCAGGATGCCTGATCAGGATCCTCCTGTCTCCAAGGATGGAAACTGAGGCAGGTCTGAGCTATCCCAGAACCATGGAATCACGGAAAAATTTGGGTGGAAAGGGACCTCAAAGCCCATCCAGTGCCACCCCTGCCAGGGCAGAAGAACAACTAAAACCTGGAAAAACTTTATTTTCACTGACAGAACTGTAATCCCAAACCTCCTCTTTAGCAGCCAATTATGTGGTGCTTTGATGGCAACCTCCACATAAATTGGATTTCTTTCCAATCAAACCAAGGCACGGCGAACAAGCACAGACACAGCGAAACCCAGGGAGCAGGAACTGAAGTGAGGGAAGTGCAGCAGAGCCCGGAGCGGCGCCCAGGGCTGACGAGCTCCTGACTGCAATCTTTAAAGCTCTTTTATAAAACACCTGATTTTCTGTTGGCATTTTCCACTTTGCACAGGTTGTAACTCAAAGAAATCTGATCTCTGCTGTATTTGTGGCTGAGGTCAAATATCTGTGAGGAGCCACTCCATGAACTTGGAATTAGGAAATAACTGTAGGAACACCGGTGCAGGTGTTTGGAGCTCTTTTGCCAAAAACATGAGGGGGAAACTCCCAAGCAGCATCTACACAGGAAATGCCACGGCCAGGCCTGGGCAGGAGCTTGGATTAAGAAATCACCTCCTTCCCTCTGACAGGGAATTTCAACTCTTCCTCTGTTTTCTACTCTCTTACTCCACTTCCTGCATCAGGAAGCCCTGAAAGGCACTGCCACAATGAGAGCACTTCAGAGCTGAGCTGCTGGAGCTCCTCCGAAACTATTTCAGATTGGATTTCTTCAATTTCAAATCAAAAGGATATCAGCAGGACCTGGAGCTGCTGGAGAGAGTCCAGAGGAGGCCCCGGAGCTGCTCCAGGGCTGGAGCCCCTCTGCTCTGGAGCCAGGCTGGGAGAGCTGGGGGTGCTCACCTGGAGAAGAGAAGGATCCAGGGAGAGCTCAGAGCCCCTTCCAGGGCCTAAAGGGGCTCCAGGAGAGCTGGAGGGGGACTGGGGACAAGGGATGGAGGGACAGGACACAGGGAATGGCTTCCCAGTGCCAGAGGGCAGGGATGGATGGGATATTGGGAAGGAATTGTTCCCTGGGAGGGTGGGCAGGCCCTGGCACAGGGTGCCCAGAGCAGCTGTGGCTGCCCCTGGATCCCTGGCAGTGCCCAAGGCCAGGCTGGACATTGGGGCTGGGAGCAGCCTGGGACAGTGGAAGGTGTCCCTGCCATGGCAGGGGTGGCACTGGATGGCTTGGAGGTCCCTCCCAACCCACACCAGTCTGGGATTCGGTGTCTGTCTCCTTCCCAGCTGAGGAAGAAGAGGCTGTAGGAACCAGCAGGAGGAACAGAGACCACCCAGATCCAGCTGTGCCAGCCCTGGGAGCCAGGGACAGGGACCCAGAGAGCTGCAGGCATGGCTGGCAGTGCCCACACCCTGCTCTCCCCGGGAGAGAGAGAAACACCAGGAACAGGCTCTGCACTGGAATTCAGGCATTTAAAAGTGCCACAAATTCCCCCCAAGGGAATCTGCTGCTGCTGCTGGGACAGCTGGACTTCACCTGGGACAAGGGATGTGGCTTTTTGGCCTGGCTATGCCACAGGGGAAATGGTTCATGGAACCACAGGTGCACAGAAAGCTGTGGGCTGGAAGGGACCCTGTCCTCAGGAGCAGCCCCAGGGCAGGGGCCAGGACCTCATGGAGCTGCATTCCAGGGAAAACCAAACTCCCCTGTGTCAGGCACCTCCTGACACACGGCCACAGGGCACCCAGGAGCTCCCGACCTCTCCCTCCTCTCTGCTGCAGTCAAGGGCTCGTTTTCCCTCCCTGGATCCCAGGGGAGCAGCACTCAGGGCCAGCCCTGAGTTCAGCTCCCCCAGTGAAACCCCCCAAGAACTCCAGCAAAAAGGGGGAGTTTGTCATCTGTTATTTCCCCTGTTCAATAAAAAGAGTCTGTTCAAAGTCCAGCACAGAGCAGCTCTGGGCTGCTGGGACTGCCTCGGTTTCTTTTCTGTGCCAGCAACAAACCCCTCCCCCCCTCCACTCCCCCAAAATTGGGGTAACCTGAATTTCCAGGCTGTGCAAACCAATTAATTCTGCAAATGGAACGGACTGGAGAAGGGAAGGGTGTTTTTGGTGTCCCTGCAAGGCAGGGGACCAGGTGACAAAGCCCCTGCAGCCCCCACCTGTTCCTTCAGCTCATCCTTCAGAAGTTCTTCTTCCAGCCGGGGCCTGGCCACGGCTCCACGCCGTGGTGGAGTTGGAATATTCCCTCAGAATGGTTGGGCTGCAGCTGAGGTGAGGGGTGTGCCTGGCTCCAGGAGGGCACTGACCCCTGCCCTGCACAGCCTCTGTGCCACTCGGAGCACAAACACCTGCCAGCAGCTGGAACACGCTGAGTCCCGAGAGCATTTGGGAGGGAAAATCAGGGATTGTTTAAAAATAGCATCCAACACTCCTGCAATGAGAGCAGCAAGGGCAAACACATCCGTGGGGATGCTGAGCCAGCGCTCGTCTCCCTGTAAATGGGAATACAACTGTGGCACCAACCTGGCTCTCACCACCTCATCCCAGGGCAAATCCCGTGAGCAACTTCCAGGAAAACCAACATGGAAATATGGGAACATGGCAGGGTCATTCCTGCCTTGTTCAGCAGTAGGGAACAGTCAGTTCCTGCACTCAGTCCTCCTGTTCAGCAGGGGACTGGGAGTGAGAAACGTGTCTCTGCTTCCCTGGACAATCCCAGAGTCCCAGAATCATTAAAGCTGGAAAAGAGCTCCCAGCCCATCCAGTCCGAGCTGTGCCCAATCCTCACCTTGTCCCCAGCCCAGAGCACTCAGTGCCACCTCCAGGCCTTCCTGGGACACCTCCAGGGATGGGGACTCCAAACCTCCCTGGGCAGCCCCT
>VZRO01003991.1:139134-160447 GCA_013397915.1 Daphoenositta chrysoptera | reverse complement strand
CCCCCTGCCCCATGCCCATGCCCCCTGCCCCATGCCCATGCCCATGCCCCCTGCCCATGCCCCCTGCCCCATGCCCATGCCCCTGCCCCACGCTGACCTGCTGGGGGAAGCAGGTGCGCACCGAGTGCTCCGTGTAGCCGAAGGAAGGGCCCTCGAACACGGCCGTGGGCAGCTTCAGGACTTCCCTCAGGAACTGATCAAACTTGGTGAAAATCATCAGCCCGTTGGAATCTGAGATCTGAGAGAAAATATCTGTAAGAAAATACAATAAAACCCCCCAGTAAATACAGGTTCACTATGGGAAAATGCCCGTCCCTTTGCAGCCCGAGGTGTTCCTTTGTGCTTTATTCTGATCAGTTCTGATTGCTGATCAGTTCTGATTGCTGATCACTGCTATCAGGATAGGGTTTATCAATGCAGGTGTTCCCACGTGCCATAAGTGTCCCTGTTCCCTCCATCCCATCTCACCCAGTCTAGAGGAAAGCTCCTGCCAGTGCAGGAACTGGGACAGCGAGGGAGCAGAAGCAGGAAAATTCCATGGGAACACACCTTGAACCTGAAACTACAGAAACCCTTCAGGGGAGGCTCCAAGAATGAAAAACAGCAACAGAGCCAAAGCTGGAGAACCCCAGGGAAATGTGGTGCACACCGAGGGCATGGGGGATGCACAGGATGCAGGAGCACAACATCCCAGGATCCCTGAGGCTGGAAAAGCCCTCCCAGCCCATCCAGTCCAAGCTGTGCCCGATGCCCACCTTGTCCCCAGCCCAGGGCACTCAGTGCCACCTCCAGCCCTTCCTGGGACACCTCCAGGGATGGGGGTTCCACACTTCCCTGAGCCTCAGGAGCCCCTGATCCCCTCCCCAGAGCTCAGCTCCCCCAGCCCCTGCTCCAGCCACCAACCCACAGCCCTCGTGTCCCAGCAAAGGCCAGTGCCAGGAGCAGGGGTGCAGAGAGCACGAGGAGAGAACGGTGTCCCAGAAAACAGAACTGTCCTGGCAGCCAGAATCTCCTGGGAAAACAGACCTCTCAAGCAGCCAGCTGGGCCTCTGAGGCACTCCCAGAGTCAGGGCACTCTCCAAAGGAAGATTTCAGCAATGTTAACAAGACCTAGAATTTCCCGAGATGTGACAGATCCCAGATCTCCTCAGCAGCACTGAACCCTCTCTGCTGTTATTTCAGGCACCAGCAGTAATTAAACATCAAAAAGCTCATGCTGGCAGGAAATAACCTTCATTTCAGTGATCAAAACTGGCTTCATAAAAAATGACACTTTCAAAAATATAGATTTCTGGTACCTGGAGAAATGATCCCAATCTCCTGAAAGAATGAGCTCAGGAAGAATGCCTAAGTTAAGAGGAATAAAGCTACCTGGAATTTGTATCACTGACTAAACAGAGCAGCTTGAACCAAAGGTCTCTTGAATAATGTTATAACATAAAGTGTATTAGGAGAAATGGGGGGAAAAAGAAAAAAAATAGGAAAAAAAGGTGTATTTCTGTATTTTAGAAAAATAAACCAGCCCAAAAAATTAGATTTAACCTGGAAACTTAATGTGGAAAAAAAGTCAGGATGAAAATGCACACAAAATGAAAACAATGGGAACAACTAAAATTAGAGAGCCAAAATTCCAGAATCACAATCCATTCTGGAGCAGAATCCCTCCAGAAGTGGCCCCTGCACAAGAGCTGAAGGTCTGTAAGGAACCTGGCAAGGAGGGGTGGGTGAGACACCACAGGGACACGACACAATTGGGTTTAAAATGGACTGAAAGCTCCTGGGCGTGCTAAGGACATTCACCTGAGCTGAGCAGGCAGCAAGAGCCCAGTGATCCTAAAGAGACAGAAATTAAAGGTATGGAAATCAACTGCAAATGAGAGAGAACAGCCCAGACTCTGCCAAGGGTAAATAAAAAACCCCTCCAAACCCCACTAACGTTTGTCTTGCAGCTGAAAAAGTGGGTTTATTGTATAAGGAGGAAACTTCCACGTGGGGAATTAGCAGTGAAACTGGAAATGATAAAAACCAGGATATAATTGTATCCTTTCAAAGGGCAGAGGTGACAGGAGGAGAGGAACGGCCTCAGGCTGGGCCAGGGCAGGGTCAGCTCGGACATCAGCAGGAATTTCTGCCTGGAAAGGGTGCTCAGGCCTTGGAGGTTTGGAGTCCCCATCCCTGGAGGTGTCCCAGGAAGGCCTGGAGGTGGCACTCAGTGCTCTGGGCTGGGGACAAGGTGGGGATTGGGCACAGCTTGGACTGGATGGGCTGGGAGGGATTTTCCAGCCTCAAAGATCCTGGGATCCCGTGATCCTGCCTTGCACAGCACCACAAGGAGCTGCTCTGTGAGGAGAGCACATCCCAGGAAATCAGCTATTCCAGAGCCAGGGAAGGGCCCTGCTGAAGCTCTCCCAGTCCATCTGTGCCATCAGACATGGGGACACTCCCAGGACTTTGTCCTGTCCCCAGCAAAGGCAGAGACCGAGCTCCCGTCATTCACACGGATCATGGGATGAGGAAACATTGAAAATACAACCCCCAGAGTTTCCAGAGAGCCTCGTGCTCCAGCCTGCTCAGGGAAGAGAGGCTGGGGTGGGATCCTTCTGGACAAGGAGATTTTGGGAGTGCAGTGGGTCAGTAATCAGGGAGACAAGTGGGAAAGAAAGGGGGAAACCAAAGCAGCACGGTCATAATGCTCAGAAGAAATCAAGAATCAGGGAACAGCTGAGGCAGGGAGATCAGAAGCCTGCTCCTCCCAAGAGCAGATGGCTCGGGCAGGCACGTTCCCAGCATGTTCCTCCTCCCTGAGATCCCTGGGCACTCAGCAGCCTTTGATGGATCTGCCTGCAGTGGAAGTGGCTCCAGGAGCAGCTGAGGGCTGTGGGTGTTTGGTACCCACCACATCCTTGGGGAAAGTTAGGGCAGAATTGGTCTCTGCTTCTCCATCTGTCACTGCTCACTCCAGTTGCTGCCCTTGGGTTCCCATCCTGGAAGGGGAAGGGAGCAGCTGGAAGGGGAAGGAGCAGCTGTTTGCTGTTCCCCACCTCGCTCAGGATTTTACAGAACACTCTTTCACCACCAGGCTGAGTAATCCTGCTCCACATCCTTGTCCAGCAGGATTTGGGGTTTGGATTGTGGGTCAGTTCTACCACCCCAGAGCTGCTGGAGACAGGTGGGAACCTGCTCAGAGGGGAAAGGATCTGTGTCCAGGAGGCAGCAGGGCCCAGGGGAAGGGACAGGGCTTGGAGCAGCCTGGGACAGGGGAAAGTGTCCCTGCCCATAGCAGGGGGTGGCATTGGATGGGTTTTTTCCCACCCAAACCATTCCAGGATCTGACCTCAGAAGCTGGAATTATAGTGAGAAGGTGCAGAGAGCCTCAGGGGAAGCAGAAGATTCACAGGAGTCTCCAACATCCTCAAAGCATGGAAATGGCGACCACTGTGACATTCCTGTTGGAAAATCAGCCCTCAAGTTTTCTACTTAAAGAGTGCCCAAGATCTTAAACTAAAGGAATGGGCTTGGGAAGCCTCCTCAGTCCCGGGCTCGGGATCACCAGGAGCTGGAACATGGAACAAAACACGTGGAGTCCCCATCCCTGGAGGTGTCCCAGGAAGGCCTGGATGTGGCACTCAGAGCTCTGGGCTGGGGACAAAGTGGGGATTTGGTCCAGCTTGGATTTGATGGGCTGGGAGAGCTTTTCCCACCTCAGTGAGTCTGGAATTCTGGGATTCCCAGCGCAGCTCCAGCTCAGTGTAAAGATCACTGAATCAGCAAAAAAAAAAAAGCCTCCAGAACCCAACACAAGGAATACAGGGAAGGAAACATTCCATAAAGGCTCGGATTCCGGGGAGTACTCACATCTCAGCTTGTCCAGGATCTTGCCCCCACACATGGTGGCCAGCATGGCTTTCACCGAGAACACCGTGAGCTTCCCGTGGCCCTCGCTGCGGGGAAAAGCACACGTGAGCAGCTGCACCCCCGGGCCTGGGGAGAGACCCAGGGGCCACCACAGCAATGAACACCTTCACTAACCACTGCCACTGCAAGGGACTGCACCCAAACGTGCTGGACAGGTAATTTGTACTGGCACGGAAAATACCGGGATGGGGAAAGCACAGGGTGAGTGTGGGGAGAGCTGGAAAAGCAGAATTCTCCTGAGGGGAGTCTCTGAGAGAGGGACTTTGGATAAGGGCCTGGAGAGACAGGACCCAGACTGGTCTGGGTGAGAAGGGACCTCAGAGCCCATCCAGTGCCACCCCTGCCATGGCAGGGACACCTTCCACTGTCCCAGGCTGCTCCCAGCCCCAATGTCCAGCCTGGCCTTGGGCACTGCCAGGGATCCAGGGGCAGCCACAGCTGCTCTGGGCACCCTGTGCCAGGGCCTGCCCACCCTCCCAGGGAACAATTCCTTCCCAATACCCCATCCAGCCCTGCCCTCTGGCACTGGGAAGCCATTCCCTGTGTCCTGTCCCTCCATCCCTTGTCCCCAGTCCCTCTCCAGCTCTCCTGGAGCCCCTCTAGGCCCTGCAAGGGGCTCTGAGCTCTCCCTGGATCCTTCTCTTCTCCAGGTGAGCACCCCCAGCTCTCCCAGCCTGGCTCCAGAGCAGAGGGGCTCCAGCCCTGGAGCAGCTCTGGGGTCTCCTCTGGACCCTCTGTAGCAGCTCCACGTTCTGCTGTTGGCCCCAGGGCTGGGGCAGCTCTGCAGGTGGGGTCTGACCTGGGCACAGGGGCAGAATCCCCCCGTTCCTGCTGCCCACGCAGGGGAATCAGCCCAGGGCAAACCTCACTTGGGAATTCCAAGCTCTGTAAGTCACAGTCCCGGCCCCCTCCCCTTTTACTCTTTAATAGACATTCATTTGAGATCACAGGAAGGTTCAGCTTTGAATTAGTTCCCAGAAAAACCAGTGCCCAAAGCCATCAGTGTCTCCTCCAGGACAAACCTGTCCTTGGAGAGGTCTCCCGGTGCCCCCAGGCACTGGGCCTGCCCCCACTGATGCTGTGTTTATAAATCACCCAAAACCCCAAACCCCTCCCTGCAGTCTGCCAGAGGAGCAGCTCCTGAGGAATTCACCCAACCCTCTGTGCCAGTGCCATTCCAGCTGAATTCCCATCAGAAGGAAAAAAAAGAAAAACCTTCCATATGACCTTGAATCTCCTGTAACAACCAGGACTGGAAGCAGGACTGGGGACTGGTTTAAATCAGGCCAGGCCTGTGAGGCTCCTTCCTCATCCTCGACATCCACCCAGCCTGGGTTCTGCAGCAGGTCCCACAGCAGGGATTCATTTCCACGTGGATCTGCCACTGATCCCAACCCCGACTCCAGCCAGCTCCTCCCCCAGCCCAGGCAGAGCTCCAGGGCAACTCCCCCTCCTCTGCTGGCCCCCCCGAGCCCACTGCAGCATTCCAGCTGTGCCAGACCCCAAACTCCTCCTCAGGGGCACCCAGTCAGGCAGAATTCCCAGGAAAGGCAGCAGAGCTTGCTGAGCATTGCCCTGGGATACTGTGGCTGCCCCTGGATCCCTGGTAGTGCCCAAGGCCAGGTTGGACACTGGGGCCTGGAGCACCCTGGGGCATTGGAAGGTGTCCCTGCCCATGGCAGGGGTGGCACTGGGTGATTGTTACAGTCCCTTCCCACCCAAACCATTCCAGGATTCTGGGATTGTACCTGTCTCGTGGAATGTTAAAGGCTCTGACGGTGCCAGCAGCACCCTCTGTGAGAACTCTGTGACTCTGGGCATCCCAGCAGCCCAGGGATGCAATTCCAGCAGCACAGGGATGCAATTCCAGCAGCCCAGGGGTGCAATTCCAGCACGGATGTGCATTTCTAACAAACCCTGGCCTGCCGTGCTGCTGAGCTCCTGGAGAGGGAGCCTCAGCCCTGGCTCTGCCTGGTGCTCTAATTCCCAGCTCTCCCACATCCCAGCTCCTCCCTCAGTCCCAGTGCCAGGCAGAGGGAGCAAAGAGAAGCTGCTGGACTGTGCTGGGATCCAGGTGCTGCTGGGGGTCTGGACAAGGCAGAGCTTGCAGGGCTGGGGGAAAGTGGGGGACAAAAACCTACCTCTAACTAAAGCTTCCATTTCCTGAGGCAGCTCCTCCAAGCATGACCATTCCTGGGTTTAAATCCTGCATTTTTTAGTGTGATCTGTCTGAGAATAACCAAACCCTCAGCAAAGCCTTACAGCTTGTCTGAACTAACAGCAAACCAACACTGAACAGAAACCCCCCTGGGTTCTGCTGGCACAGAACCTGCTCTGAGCTTTGGGCTGGTTTTATTTGTCCTCAGTGAGACAGGGACTGTCCTCAAGTCTGGACATTCTGAGGGACACAGGCAGCTTCTGTTTGGTGGCAACAAGAAGGTATCACATTTGGAGAGGATCAAAGTCTGCACATCACAAACAGAACAACATTTGGCACACTTGGTGCTGGGAACTGCCTTGGGTATATCCCCTCCACAGGGCAGAAGCTGAAGTCAGATCCCACTCTAAAAAAGGCTGATTTGGAGATAGGCAAGACCAAAACTGAGAAATGCCAAGCACAGCAAAGGACCTGCAGCTGCTGCTCAGAGAACACACAGGGGCACAGCCACTCAACATCAGCAGAGCAAACCCTGCAGGAAGAGGCTGTGAGGGAAACTCCTAAAACTGGACACGAGGAGATGCCTGCACAGATCCCTGAGCATGAAATGCAGCTGCTTCCAGTCAGGAAGTGAGAATCAGCTTTATGGGGTCACAGAATGTTAGAGGAGACTGCAAACCGACTGTCCAGACATGGCTGAGTTCAAAAGGGTCTTTTGAGCAAGATTCAACAGAACACATTCACTTTCCAACCACTGCTAAGCCCCCAGGAGGTCCCAGCACAGTGTCACCCCAGGCCCGGCTCAGAACAGGGCTCACAGCAGTCCCAGGGGGCTCCAGCTCCCTTCAGACAGCAGGTGTGACAGCCAGCCCTGCTGCAGGCCCGCTGTGACAGCAGGCACAGGGGTGGGTGTGGGTGGGGGGGGTGTGTGTGCCCCCAGCACCCCCAGCACCCCCAGAAGCAGCACACGGACCCCTGGCCACGCTCATCCTGCTCAGAGAGCGCCCAGGGCAAGCACCCAGAGGCGGTACTGGCCTGTCATATGCTGCTACCATGAAGTTGAGGAGGAGGCTGATGGACTGCTCCACGCTGATCTGGTGAGTAGAAGGAAGGCGTTTGTTCAGCTGGTAGTAGATGGAGGAGATGATTGTTTCTAGCCGGGACACGTTGATCTCTGTGTTGTGATCCAAAGTGTTAAGGCCGTTATCTCGGAAGGCTTCGATCATATTCCAGATATCAACAAGGTGAACTAAAAACAAAGGGAAAAGAATTAACTTCTGTCCTGCCAGGCATGCAAGCCCACTGTGGTGGCACTGCCCATGAACAGCGTTGGCTCTCCTTTGGCACAAACAGTCCCTGTGCACAAAGGGAGAGACTGAGCTCATTCTCACAGCTGCTAAAGGGACAGAGCAGTGCCCAGATGCCTCGGGTGGCTTTTATTCCACCCTCCAACACCCGGGTCTCTTCAGAAACAGTTCCTGAAGGAGCAGAGCCCTCCCCCTGAGCATGCAGTGTTTTAGCAGAGTCAGACACTGAAAGCCACCAGCCAGAATTCCTGGGAGGGTGGGGAGGCCCTGGCACAGAATCCCCAGAGAAGCTGTGGCTGCCCCTGGAAGTGCCCAAGGCCAGGCTGGACATTGTGCTTGGAGCAGCCTGGGACAGCAGGAGGTGTCCCTGCCCATGGCAGGGGGTGGGATGGGATTTAAGATCCCTTCCCATCAAACCACTCTGGGATCTGATGACACTCTAAATCCACTACCAACTGTTTACAGTAACTTTGAACACCCTCATGCTGACTCGTAGAGTATCGAAGGAGGAACCTGATGTTCCAGTTAAACTCTGATGGTTTCCAGTTGATCCAGTTCCCAAAGCCAGAGCAAAATGTTTTAGAAACACAGGTCTAGGCCTCCAAAGCTTTTCCCTAAATCTCCCTGCTGTATCTAAGGAGTGTTAACAACATGGATAAAACCTTTTCCAAACCACAGTAAGTGATCTGTAGAACCACATCAAACAATATTTTGAAATGTTTCCAAGCTTTCAGGTTTGCAGGTAGCCCTTCTGCTGGTCTGCTCCTCCTCCTCAGCCCTTCTCCTGGTCTGCTTCTCCTCCTCAGCCCTTCTCCTGGCCTCCTCCTCCTCAGCCCACCCAGCAGTTCCTGTGCCCTGGGATCAGGGATCTCCTCCCACACGTTATCCTGCTGGGCTCTTGGCTGTGTCCAGCTCAGCACGGGCAGAGCACAAAGTGCTCCTGCTCACCTGGGATTCAGCTCTGCTGTGGGAGCTGTCCAAGGTCAGGGCCCAGGCAGGGAAGGAGAGAACCTCACTGCCCAGAGAGGTTTGAACTGACAGAGCTCTCCGTGGTCACCACACGTGTCCCCACACAGACAGCTCCAGGCAGGGACTGCCCCTGTGCTCACTGTGGGTGCTCTGGGGTTCCCCGGGAGGAAACAGCCCCTCACACAGCTTGAGACCATCTGCACCCAGCACTGAGGGCAACCAAACACCACAGCTGCCCCTGGACTTCACATTTTCTGAACATTAAAGACTAAACGTGAGGATATTACGGAGAACTGGGCAAGGATCGCTGCCTGTTCTTAATTAGTTAATGATATATGAAGTGTCTGTTTAAATAGCAGCTGGCAGGGGCTGAGCAATGCTGCCTCTGAGGGGCTGGGTGCAGTATTTGCAGCAGCCAGGCACAGGCTGGGTTTGAGGAGGGAGCTGGGCACACTCACGGTTGCATCTCTTCTGCACGAAGCGCAGCTTGCAGGCCGTTCTGTACGTGGAGAGCCGGATCACGTCGAAGTTCTGGGCTCCTGCAACAAAGCACAGGTTTGGGAGTTTGCTTCCCTCTGCAGCACCTGGCTCATCTGATGTTGTTGAGAGGAGGACTTGGAAAAAGGCAGGAGTGTCTCCTCACACACATCCCCTCACACGGGGGGATTCTGCCCCTGTGCCCAGGTCAGACCCCACCTGCAGAGCTGCCCCAGCCCTGGGGCCAAAAGCAGGACGTGGAGCTGCTGGAGAGAGTCCAGAGGAGGCACAAGGGGATCAGAGGGATGGAGCAGCTCTGCTGGGAGGAAAGGCTGAGAGAATTGGGATTGTTCAGCCTGGAGAAGAGAAGGATTCAGGGAGATCTAACTGAGACCTTCCAGTGCCTGAAGGAGCTGACAGGAAAGATGGAGAGAAACGATTTACAAGGGCTGGAGGGACAGGACACAGGGAATGGCTTCCCACTGCCAGAGGGCAGGGATAGATGGGATATTGGGAAGGAATTGTTCCCTGGGAGGGTGGGCAGGCCCTGGCACAGGGTGCCCAGAGCAGCTGTGGCTGCCCCTGGATCCCTGGCAGTGCCCAAGGCCAGGCTGGACACTGGGGCTGGGAGCAGCCTGGGACAGTGGGAGGTTTCCCTGCCATGGCAGGGGTGGCACTGGATGGACTTTAAGGTCCTTTCCCATCCAGACCACTCCATGATTCTGTAATAATGCTACTCTGGAAACAAACCAGTATAAATATGGAGTTTTAAGTCAGAGCTCCCTCAGTCTATGACTGGAATTAAGGACATGCTGGCCTAGTCCAGGAGCTCCCTTCAGCCCTGAGTCCTTGCAGGACAGCAGGATAAGGTGATGCCATGCAAACACAAATTCTTAGCACTTCTTTTTCAGAGGATGATGCTGCACACATCAACCCCCAGAGCATTTCTCGAGTCACGCCAGCACTTCAGGGCCATTTTTTATCTTTTTTAAGGCCAAAGGTGCTCTGTCTGTTGGCATTATTTGTTTAAATAGCTGTCCACAAACTTTAGGCATTGGCACAGATGAGATGTGAACATTCCCAAAGAAGGCAGCTTCCCAAAACCTAGGGATGAATGACCTTCCCAGGAAGTTGTGACTCACCTCGGGTGTTCTCCTGCTGAGCAGCCCCAGGAGCACCCCGGATGCTTTTCCCTGCACAGGGCTTGTGGGACAGGATGGGAATGATCTGGTGCAGCTGTCACAGTGGAGCTCTCAGTGGAGAATAAATGACATTATGCCTTCAGAGTTCCTACTTACTCATTTCCATGAACAGCTGCCTCTTCTCTGCCATGGTCCTCCTCCTCTTCCCACTCTCCTCAATCATTCTGGAGACAAAAACGGCAAACACTGTTTGTGTTAGAATTCCTGCTACAAGAACAACTCGCTGTGAACAACAGGATTCTACCCCTCGATGGAAACAGTCTGACTGTTTGGGAAGGCCAGTGCACAGACAGACACCTCTCATCACCTCCCATTCCACAACACACACACTCCAGGCTGGTTAACACCTTCCGAGGTGGGGCACAGCACAGGAAACTTTAACCCTGAACACTTTAACTGCTTCAGTTTGAAAAGCTCAGAGCTGCATTAATATATGTACAAATATCCCATAAAGAACTCCTTTGTGTTCTGAGGGATTTTGTTTGCAAAACACAGAGCAGATCAGGCCTCACCGGGGCAGCCCTGATGTTAGAGACTTTGGGGTTCAGCAGGAAGATTCATCCCACTCCTCTCCCTGGCTGACAGAGGTTAATGACCCCTCTTCCCCGCAGGATCACAGAACCCTTTAGGTTGGAAAAGACCTCCCAGGATTTGTGGGGATGCTGGGTTTGAGGTGTGGGGCAATGTTGCCTTTAAACAAAACCTGTTAAAATTCGTTTAACTTTGAACCCCGATGCCTGAGGTCAAATGCGAATTGTCAGGGAAGTAAAGAACTTACAACTAATTAGGTTGGAAATAAAAACAGTTTGCTGACAGAGGCTTCCCTCTCCTAGGAAAACAGATTAAAGGAGTGTCAGCACCAGGGAGGAGCTTGTACCCCAAGGTCAGGGGGCACAGGGACAATTCAGCAGCTGTCAGGGCTTATTTCACTATATAGTCCTACAAGATGCCAAATTTCAGTCCACTGCAGCAAAAAAAAAAAAGCAAGTTAATTCAGCATCAGTGTAAAATTTAATTTATAATTCAATTAATTACTACATTATTCTTAGGTTACCAAATTCACCAACTTATGGTTTAAAAACCATTAAATATAGGTTTTATGTGCCTAAACCCAAAAGAAGATAAAAATCCCAAACAATTCTTCTACAGTTCCATCCAAACCTACGTGAGGCAGTTGGCTCAGCCTCCTCAGCCCAGCCTGCAGCAGCCTCAGATGTCACCAGGAACACCCAGTGGTGCCCTGGCACTGGCACACGTCCCTGAGGAACGAGCCCTGGGCAGCTGTTCCCGATTTCCTGCTGCAACCCCCACAGCTTGGAACCCACCAAAGCCTTTTCCCTTTCCCAAAAGGAAAACAAGCACAGTGGCTCTGATCTGAAAATACACTGTATTTCCTTGGTTTTTCCTGCTTTGGAAAACCACAGACTCAGAACCAATGTGCTGCTGTGCCTTTATTATATATATTTTTTTTCTGCCATACAGAATTCCTGGATGAAGAGGTCAGAGTGACCAAGACAGACACAGTCACCACTTCAGAGGAGTTAGGTGCTACCTCTGTGCCCTCTGCAAGGAAAAGGAGTGACTGAGCTCGCTCAAGTTGCCTTGACATGAGACCTGGATGAGGGATCTGCTCCCTCCATGATCCAAGAATCCTTCAGTAGGAAAAGCCCTCCCAGCCCATCCAGTCCAAGCTGTGCCCAATCCCCACCTTGTCCCCAGCCCAGAGCACCCAGTGCCACATCCAGGCCTTCCCTGGACACCTCCAGGGATGGGGACTCCAACCCTCCCTGGGCAGCCCCTGCCAAGCCCTGAGCACCCTTTCCAGGCAGAAATTCCTCCTGATGTCCAACCTGACCCTGCCCTGGCCCAGCCTGAGGCCGTTTCCCCCTGTCCTGTCCCTGTTCCCTGGGAGCAGAGCCCAAGTCCCACATCACTGCCAGATATTTGGAAAGTGGTGGAAATTAGGTTCTATCAGAGTAATTGACAAACCTGTTTTTAATCCCAGAACCATCAGATACAGAAGGATCCCTCGGTGATGAGGCTGGGAAGAAGGAAGATGGGAAGTCTTTCTCAAGTTCAAAACAGGAATGAACCAAACCCACAAGAACTGCAACTATGTTTGGGATGCAAATTACAGTGCTCAGTTCCCAAAACAGGGAAGGGAAAGAGCAGCTTGGCCTGAGCTGGTTTGGTTTGTTGGGTTGGGCTCTTTGAAGGGGGTGGGGAGACTGGGTTTGGGGTTTGGTGGAGATTTTTGGGTGGGTTTTGTTTGTTTGCTCATTTTGCCTTGTTTTTTAAAAATTGTAGCACAATCTGTGAGCAAAGTGCCAGGAAACACCACACAGGCTGGAATGATGTGGCAGCCAAGAACTCCTGAGGTGGCTGCTCGCATTCCATGGGGACATGGAGGGGAAACCACTCAAATACAGAATCCCATAATGGTTTGGGTTGGAGGGACCTCAGAGCCCATCCAGTGCCACCCCTGCCATGGGCAGGGACACCTTCCACTGTCCCAGGCTGCTCCAAGCCCTGTCCAACCTGGCCTTGGACACTTCCAGGGATAGGAGGTCCAGTTATTTGGAAATCCTTATTGAAAAGCAACGTTCAGCTAAAATCAGAAAACTATGCAGTACCTTAGAAAACTGCAGCTAAGTATGTTTGATGTAAACTTCCAAAATTTTATCATTTCCCTTCATCCTTTCACCTTCTCCCCCTTTGAACAGGTACAACCCTTGTATGGCCTCAGGAGCACCCTCTGACAGAGTCAACAGAAAAGCTAATTTATAAATTCCACACCAATTACTGTGGAAAATTCTACACTCAGCCACCATCTAAAATATCTTTAATAAACACACACATTTTTGTTATTTCTCTTGTTGAACACCTTTTTTCTCTCCCTGTTTCTCTCCCACTCCGGTGTGCCAGGGTTCCCCCTGACAGAGCTGTGTCCCACCCCCACCTCAGGCAGGTGTGATTTGCCACCCCCCTGGCTGCAGGGAACCCCTGTGCCCTGCTCCCTGCTCCCTGTGCCCTGCTCCCTGTGCCCTGCTGCCTGTGCCCTGCTCCCTGTGCCCTGCTGGCTCCCTCCGGGTGCTCCCCGCTTCCAGGCCAATACTACAGGACCTTGCTTAGCAGGTTTCGCTCTTCTTGGAGCTCATCAGCTGTAGGTAACGGCCCAAGGACAGCTCCCCCTCCTCCTCCTCCTCCTCCTCCTCCTGCAGGGGAGGGATCCAGCCCAGCCCCTCCCGCACAGCTACAGCCCCGCTCCTGAGGCACAGCTCTGTGCCCAGGAAATCACTTCCGTCGCCACAGATTCGTTTATTTTATTTGTTTCATTCTGTATTTCCACCTTTAAGAAACACTCCAAACGAGGTTCTGACCTTTAGGGTTTGATAACCATTTCCAGAAGTTGGTTTGCACTGAGCTGCAGCCTCATCAGCCAAAGGCAGGAACAGAGAAAGAAAAGTTCATTTACCAATTATTAAATCTGACTTGGTTCAGATTCCTGGTGTTGCATGTCATTAGCAGAAATAATATCTGATGTCATTGATTAAACTGCAGCTGCTGCATGGGGATAAAATTGTGGCCATACCTATTTATGGTCAGAAATAACTTGTAATTAAAATAAATCAGAAAGCCAGTTTGGGGCACGGGCTGATCTGAGCTGTGCTCGACACAGGGAAGGAGCTTCAGTGACTCTCTGCCATTTTTCTGATTAGAAGGAACAACTGTTCCTGGTGCTTCAGGGAAAAGCTTCCCTCCCTCGTCAGTCCATTCACTCTCAGAAATGTAACTTTAGTATATAACATAACAGGGATGAAGATACTGAATAAAAATTGAGGGCATACCTGTGCTGGAGGAAAAACTTACTGGTGTCCAACTGCTTTGGCACTTCCTTGCTTTGGGCTTCTGAACTTGTCTGGCTTCAGCTGACATTTGATTGAAATAATTTAAAACAATTTCTGAACTGTCATAAATGTTTTGTTAAAGTATAAAATTAAATTTACCTATGGTATAAAGGTGTTTATATTTGTTCATCTCAGATTTCAATAAAAATATTAAGTATTTTTCCTTTTCTTTCCTAATTTGAACAAGGATCCCACAATGACTGATTTAACTCCCTCCTCTCCCTCTGTCTATCCAAAATATCTGATGCTCTTACTCATTTCTTTGCTCTCCATCCTCTCCTGGTTCATATTCAGAATCCCTTTCCTCAGCAATCAAACATAATTAATCAAAAATACTCCTTTGTCCCCCTGTGCCTTATCCTAGGAAGAGGAGTGATCTAGAAGTGATTTCAGGGGTCACCCCTGGAAGAGAAAAGATAAACCTTTCATACTTATTCAAGTAGACTGGCAACATCTTTCAAAGCACATTTTAACAATTTCTGACAATTATCCTCATTTATCTTTAACATTTTTAACTCCATTCCCATCATTTATAGGGTAAGTAACTGAAGCAAAAGCAACTGTGCACAACAGTGTGGAAAATACTCTAAAATGTTATTTCTGCACCTCCAGCAAGTACAGGACCATCTCTGGGAACCAACATGCACCTTCCAGCTGCAGCTTCCCCAAAACCCAAAGTTTTGGATCTTTCACCAATGTTTTCACATGTCCTGGACTCAGATGATTGTGCAAGATCTTTACAAACCAAAACTGACTCCAGCCTAGGAGGAGGGCGTAAGGAAAACCCCACTTGGCTAAGAGCCAGGCAATGGACTGTAACTTCCCAGTGATTACAACTCTGCAGTGAAACTCTAAACAAGTCAATGATTCATTTTTTTTTCCTCCATAAATCCAGTGGATCCAAAGCTGCTCTGGAAGATTCTGCAAGAACCTGCCTATACAATGCAGGAAACTTCACTAAAAATGAACAGGCAATCCAGTAGTTTAGGGGAAAAAATGGTATTGAAACATAAAGCTTTCCCTCCTCCATGCTTTGCCACTGCTGCTGGAACTGTAAGGTTTTTCCAAGGCACAAGAAGCCATCTGGTTTGTTCATACAGGACACGGCATGTGGCAGCACAGCCCCAGAGAGCCCTCAGTGCCTCCAGTTACTGGAGTGGAAAATCACTGCATGGACAGGGACACTCCTGGCTGGGATAGACCTGGGCCCAGGGAGAGCTGGGGATGGAGCACATCCAGCTGGGAATGGGCACCAGGGGGCTCAGGGCTGGCCCAGTCCTGCTCAGCACCTTCATGGATGATGTGGACACAGGGATGGAGGGCAGCACCTGGGTCAGCTCACGGAGAGCCCCAGCGGGGTGGGATGTGGATCTGCTGCAGGGCAGGAAGCTCTGCAGGGGCATCAGGACAGGCTGGATCCATGGGCTGGGCCACTGGGGTGAGGCTCAACGAGGCCAAGTGCTGGGTCCTGCAATGGGGTCACACCAACCCCACTGAGCACTCCAGGATGGGACAGAGGGGCTGGAAGGCTGGGAAGGGCCCTGGGGGTGCTGTGCCAGCGGCTGGACAGGAGCCCAGGGGTGCCCAGGTGGGCAAGAGTCCAATGGCCCCTGGGCTGTGCCAGCTCTGGGGTGGCAGCAGGGCCAGGGCAGTGCCCGTCCCCTGTGCTGGCACTGCTGGGGCACCTCCAGTGCTGGGGGCAGCTCTGGGCCCCTCCTGACAGGAGAGCCCTGGAGGGGTTGGAGCGTGTCCAGGGCAGGGAACGGAGCTGGGAAGGGGCTGGAGCCCCAGGAGAGGCTGAGGGAGCTGGGAAAGGGGCTCAGCCTGGAGAAAAGGAGGCTCAGGGGGCCCTTGTGGCTCTGCACAACTCCCTGACAGGAGGGGGCAGCCGGGGGGGTCGGGCTCTGCTCCCAGGGAACAGGGACAGGACATGGGGAAACGGCCTCAGGCTGGGCCAGGGCAGGGTCAGGTTGGACATCAGCAGGAATTCCTGCCTGGAAAGGGTGCTCAGGCCTTGGCAGGGGCTGCCCGGGGAGGTTTGGAGTCCCCATCCCTGGAGGTATCCAAGGAAGGCCTGAATGTGACACTCAGTGCCCTGGGCTGGGGACAAGGTGGGCACAGGTTGCACTTAGAGGACTTTTATAACCAAAATGATCCTGTGATTCCGTGAAAACCCCCTGGTCTAAGCCCCAGGGTGAGCCCAACAACCTCACCTGCCCACCTGTCAGAAACTGATAAAGATTGTACTGCATTCAAGTTAAACAAAGACAGAACAAGCAACAATATTTAATCAGGTTTCTTTGAAAGCCTTCCAAAACTTTTAACACTGTTTTAAAAAGAAGCTCCAGGTTGCCTCCAGACAAAGCAGAACAAATTCAAATCCAGTTCCAAACCATCTGAGTTTCTGTCACTTCACATCTGTGAGTGTCAGCTGAGTGCCCAGAACAGAGAGAAGTCCCAGCCCTGAGGAACTTACAGGTCAGGCTAAGAATGATGAGGGTGACAGTGGCACTGGAGGTTCCAGCTCGTTCTCAAGGTGTTATTTTAAGTTCACAGCTCTCTGTATCCATTTTCAGTCCCCAGGGAATCATCCAGCCCGGGCCCAGGAGTTGTGCAGGCTCTGAAGGACAACACTGAGTGTCTCAGCACAGATTCTGGCACAGTCAGCTCTGTTCTCCAGCAAACACAGCCAGGGTGCAGAGCAGGCAGCACACTCAGTGCCCACAACACTCAAATGCTGTTCTGGAGTAACCAGAGAGCCAAACTCTCATTTTCCTTTCTTGCCCCAAAGCCTGAGGAACAGAAATGGGTTTTTACAACCTGCCTGTTGGTCTGGAGGCTGAAGTTAATGTCTGCATATGGGATTTACCAGGAGCCTGCAAACAAGAGCAAACCCAGCAGCTGAAATTGTTTCCTTAAAATGAAGCAGTGCTCCTGTTGGATAAGATCAATGAAACATTTCATGAGGATTTTCAAGCAGTAAGAAGTTGGAAATAGCCCAATTATGAGCTTAGCCCTCCCTCTCAGGAAGGGAAGACTAATTTTTGTACCAGTGGAGGGGATTCTTGAGCACTCTGTGCTTCACAGTGAACCTGGCAAAGCCTTCTCTCTCCATCTGACCTCACAGGTGCCAGCACTGCTTCCAGAGCACAGGAGAGAACTCTGGAACTGCCTCTGCACCTGAATGGAATATTCATTATTAGGAACTGTTCTGAGCTGTTCTTGCCCTTTTCCCCACTAACCCAGACTGGGAGGTGGAGCACAAGCAGGCAGCACACGCCTGGCAGCGCTGAGAGGAGCCAAAGCAGCCCCAGCAGAGCTCTCAGCTCTCACACTGCTCCCCTGGCACACCAGGGGAGCAGGGAAATTCCAGTCAGGGCACTGACAAACACCTGGAAACGTCAACTGCTTTCCCCATCACAACAGAATTCAGGATAAAACAGCTTGCCCAGTCTTAATTCATTAACTTCACCTCCTATATTAACTTACAATGTGAAATCTTCCTCACCAGCTTCACAAGTCTAAACTGAAATAATTCTAGGTTTGTGAAGTGTTAGATATTACTGAAAGGATACAGGAGTACAGAACCAGGAACTGCCATTAATCTGCATTTAAAAGTCTCTCTACCACTGCCCCAGGCAATGGGAACTGAACACCTACACAGGCCTGATAACTTTAATTCTGTCTGAGCTGCCAGACACACAGAACACCTTCTTCAAAAACCTGGCTGCACCCAAACTACTCCTCAGTGCCTCCCTCCTGCCTCGGGATTGCCTTGGATGGCATCATTCTATTAAAAAATAAACAAAGAACACCTCACAGTAAGCCCAGGAACTTAGTGAAGGAACACTCCGTGCCCTCACCCAGGAGATCCCTGCTGAGGGCATTCCTCATCACCTGTGATTCCACACTCCAAAGCACCCCCCAGCTGTGGTCACAAACAAAGAGTTTTCTTTCTACAAGAACAAAATAAGCCAGAAGTAAAAGGCTAACTGATGACACTTGCCATTGCCTTCTGTAAAACTAAGGGCTTTTATCCCTTAGTTTAGCCACTTTGTTTTAAACAACTAATTTTTTTTAAAAATTAAGTTTGAGCCTCAGCTCCCTCCCTGTTTGCTTTATGCCAGGACATGCCTTTGCTGCCCCAGCTCTTAAATCACAGAATCACTGAGGCTCTTGGTCACCAAAGACCACTGATCCAACCTTCAACCTAAATAAAGTTAAAAGCTGCACTGACAAAGACTGAAAAAAACCTCACATTGCAGTCAGTCAGTACCTACTCAAGAGTCACTATGATTTTAAATGTTTTGTAAGCACAACACATCCTTTAGACATCCAACTCTTTTAAAATTTAGTGATGAATTGGCACCTGCTGTCATAATTCCATTTGTTTCCACAGAAACACCTGGCCAAATAGAATGTGCTATCTGCTGTGGAATTTTAAGGTCTCCTACCATTTCTTCCAGATCTAGGCTGCCTAAAAGTCTTCATTACATAAGTTTTTTTAATAAACCTGTATTACTTAAGCACAGTCGAGAACTTAAAATACTTTAGTCCTTAAAGCCCACAGGACTGGGAATGGCCCATTAAACTATTTAAATTTAGGCACAGTTTATCAGTAGAAATCTGTTTAAACACTAAGCCAGAAACAACAAAATCATGATGTCTTCTCCCTGGTACCAAGGGGAAAGCAATTAACTTAATAAAAATATTATGCATTCAAATCCTTATCACCTGGATCACCTTACCTGACTCCCTCTTTAGGCTCTCTAAAGCCCTCCCAGAGCAGCCCACGCAGGCAGGCTGAGCACAGAGCTCACAGTGGCACCAACCCAGCCCCACGGCCTTGCTTTAAACTTCCAGACTTGGTTCCTTCCCTCTCCAAAAACTGTCACAGCTTCCACAACGTGGAACTGATAACATCCACCCATGGCTGCAGAGGATGGCACAGCTGATAACATCCACCCATGGCTCAAAGGATTGCACAACTGATAACATCCACTCTTGGCTGCAGAGGATGGCACAACTGATAACACCCACCCAGGGCTGCACAGGACTGGAAGTCCTCACTCCCACTTCACCTGTGCTGTGTGGGATGTAATTGAACTGCTGGAAAAGTGATGCTTTCATGTTGCTGCAAAAGCCCTTTTCCTTGCATTACGGCTCCTTCCTAAACCTCCTCTGCCATGCAGCACTCCCTGAAACATGTGCTGCTGGTGGAACAACTGGGTCCTGGGATAAACCAGAGGTCTGACTGCACCAGCTGCAACACAGACAACAAATAAAGCTATTTACTGTTCCAAAAACCCCCAGCCTGCTCCAAACCCAGGGAGCTGGGGACAATACTGGCAGGGCTGCTGCATTCACCACCACAGAAACTGCAGTGACCCATGAGGGCTGTCCCACGGAGCTTACATGAGGTCCTGGATGTGTCCCCTTAAATACAGGATTCTGGAACTCCCAGGAACCAACTCTGGCAGCCAAACCCAGGAGCAGGGAGCTGCTCCCTTGGGACTGACCAAGACCCCACCAGCAGATTTGGGATTCACCAAACAGCTACAGAACAAGACAAGAATCCTGTGTATGACAATGGGAACAAGCAGAAACCCAAAGAGGATTTAACGGGATAATATGGTCCCGGAAAAGGCCTAAGGCAGACACCTCTGCAGCAGCATCCTGCCCACATGGAAGCACAGGGAGGGTTTAAGGGTCAAAGGAAACCTGGAACTGAAACTTGTGACCTTTTGAACCACTGGATCAGGCACAGGTAATGGTTTGTCACTGGGCAGCTGCAGCAGACAGAGCAGAGAATGATCAAAGGTTTGGGTTGGAAGGGACCTTCAAGCCCATCCAGTGCCACCCCTGCCATGGGCAGGGACACCTTCCACTGTCCCAGGCTGCTCCAAGCCCTGTCCAACCTGGCCTGGGACACTGCCAGGGATCCAGGGGCAGCCACAGCTGCTCTGGGCACCCTCTGCCAGCATCAGTGACAGTCAGAACTTGAGGGACCAGAGCAGGAAAATAAAAAGCAGAGCACTCTTAGGGGCAGCAACACACAACTCCTGACCACCCTCCAGTGACTCAGATTCTGTCACACCCAAGTTTTTAGGCAGCACAGAACCAGCTTCCAAAGCCTCCCTGTGGCTCAGCAATCCCCTCTGGAAGGAGACAGCACTATGCCAGGGCTCTGAATTCTACTGAGGTTCTGCTGCGTCTCCATGGCAGAGGAACAGATATAAGGGAGAAATTCCTCCCTGGAAGTGTCCCAGGCCAGGTTGGACAGGGCTTGGAGCACCCTGGGACAGTGGAAGGTGTCCCTGCTCCAAGGGAGGGGGAGTGGAATTAAATGTTGCTTAAAGTTCTTTCCCACCCAAAGCATTCCATGATTCACCTTCCCCAGCCGAGGGATGTGTTGCACAACAAACATAATTCTGGAGGAATTTTAAACAGAGGATTGCATCTCACAGAGGAATTTTCACATGTCCAACACATAACAGAAAATTTAGAAGTTACTGCTTCATGACACAAGTTTGTCATAATGAAAAATGTCATCGTGAGAGTAAGAAAAAGACAACTGAACATACAAAGCACAAGTTTTTAAGGCCAATACCACAGTCAATCCCAACAGATCTCGTTACCTGAATCACGCTGAGAAGTCTCTCAGGGCAACTTCCACTTTCCCAGGCTCAGTTCCTTCTTCAAACATTTAAACGACAACCTAAAAAAAAAATTGGGAAAAATACCAAGTGAGTTTTTCTCAAAGAAAGCAGCGGTTTTCCACAGAAAAATGACACCGCCTTATTTCACAGCTACAAAACGGTGCTGCTTTTCCCCTGGTTGCGGCTCCCGTTAATTCCAAAGTAATGGAACCTACACGTTCCAGATCTCCCGTTAATTCCAAAGTAATGGAGCCTGCACATTCTTGGTCTCCCGTTAATTCCAGAGCAATGGAGCCTGCACATTCCGGGTCTCCCGTTAATTCCAGAGCAATGGAGCCTGCACATTCCGGGTCCAAAGCAATGGAGCCTACACGTTCCGGGTCTCCCGTTAATTCCAAAGCAATGGAGCCTCTACGTTCCAGATCTCCCGTTAATTTTAAAGCAATGGAGCCTCTACGTTCCAGATCTCCCGTTAATTTTAAAGCAATGGAGCCTATACGTTCCAGATCTCCCGTTAATTCCAAAGCAACGGAGCCCGCACATTCTGGGTCCCTGCCAGCAGCTGTTCTACGACCGGAGCGAACACCGGGGCACGGCCAGAGCAGCGGCCCCCGCCCACCGCGCGGTGCCCCCGGCCCCGCTGGGCGCTCCCCCCGCCGGGCCCGGCAGCCCCGCTCCCCCACCTGTGCCTGTGCCGGTGCTCCCGGGGCTCCCGCGG
>VZRO01003991.1:82146-130168 GCA_013397915.1 Daphoenositta chrysoptera | reverse complement strand
GGAAGAAACCTTCTCGAACCTCCCCCGCTTCCAGTTCCTGCCAGTTCCAGTGCGCTCGCTCCAGCTGCGCTTTGGGTGGCTCCGCCGGGGTCTCTCCCGTCTCCCCCCCTGCCCGGGGGTCTCCCCCCGCCCGGGCCGGGCCCCGGCACAGCCCCCCCGGCCGAGGCGGCGGCGGCGGCGGCCGCTGCCCTCTGAGCCTTGGCCTGCTGGGCTCTTGCCTTGATGTCGGCCAAGGTCCTGGCCCCTGTCCTGCCCGGACTGCTGAGGGAGAGGGGGAAGCGTGCCCTGGGAGAGACCTGGCCCGCAGGAAATGGCATCGGGGAGATTCTGGACACGGGAATCTGCAACAGAGCAGAAGAAAAGCACACCTAAGACACGGGGAACACTCGACCCACGGGTTTAAGTGTTAGCAGTTTCATCTTAGAGAACTGGTTGTGGTTGTGGAGAAATCCCTTTGGAGGAACCCTCCTGTGCCTCCCCTGAGACCAGAGATGTCCCCAGCTGTCACAGGCAGTTTTAGGGTGGTACAAACCCCATGGCTCTGAGTGGAGCTCGTCCCTTGCAGGGAGAACCATTGGACAGCATCACTCCCTGCCCCCAGCCTCCCTCCCTGGAGGGCTGATCCAGCCCCCAGCCCTGTCAGCCCCTGTTCCTCTGTCTCCCATTATTCAGGTGTAATTTCTGTCCTTTGGAAGGTGTCACCATCCTGCTCGACTCAGCCTTGCTCTTCCCCCGCTCACCCATCATTTGCCTCCTCAGTGCCTCTGTACAAAGCCATGATAACCCCTTGAGCTGGAGAAAAAATGCCAATCATTTACTCTGCTAAAACACTTCCCTCGATGTTCCAGCTGACTTTCCCTATGTTTGCTCTTCCCAACACATGTGCTGAACCCTGCACTGAGCCTGGTGCTCCCCTGTTCCCCCTACAGAGATCTCAGGGAGTTTATTTGAGGTTACATTTACTTTCCATAGCCATAAAAGCCTCACTGGATCCACTGAGCTCTGATCAACCACTTCACCCCTTCATTTCTGGGGAATGACACATCTTGGGGACATATCTGTCCCCGTTTCCCCCTGCTTTGCAAGGGAAACTATTTATAATCACCTTCAACTCCCTCTGTTGGTAAATTAAATGCCATCTTTCTTGCCTTGGCAGGCCAACCCTCCTTCCTGCATGACATTCCAGACCTGTTTCATGGCCAGTTTCCCCAGTTCTGTGTCACTGACAATTTCACTGATGCTTTCCTGCCTTCGTGCTGTTCTTATTAACACGGTGACAATGATGAGCTGCTTTTAAAGTTGTGAGTTTGCAGCCTTTTGGTACAAAAGGATATTGGTAGGGGAGCAGAATTCCTCGGACATGCAGGAATACAGGAATCCAGCTTCTGCCTAAGGCCCCAGAGCAGCCGGTTCAGCTGCCTGGTCCTAGAGCCTGGCTCTCAGACCCAGGGCCTGCCCTGGAACGTTTCTGTGCTGCTGCCTCCCCCTGCCCACCTGAGCAGGGGCCGATTCCCTTCCTCCTTCCCAGGTGGGTTCTTGCAAAGGCTCAGCAGCCACGGGGCCTCTGCTCCTGAGGCGTTCCCCAAAACGCTCCGTCCCTGCTCCCGCCCCGGCACTGCCACACTACAAACCAGACTGCAGTGCTGCCAGGGGGTCTGGGCTGGCTGAGCGGCAGCTGTGGGTGGCACTCGCTCCTCTGGCCCTGGGTCTCCCCCCCGCCACCTCCCTGCTCCCCTGCCTGCACCTCTTGGCTACCGTGGCCTTGCAGAGCCTCCGCAGCTCTCCCTCCCTGCAGCCTGGGACAGAGGGAGGTGTCGCTGCCCACGACAGGGGTGGGGTGAGATGGTCCCCCCCAGGGCTCTCTGGGGTTCAGTGACCCGGTGGGAGCCCCCGTGCGAGGCCGGGCCGCGGCTCAGTCCCCGCTCTGCTCACCTTGAGCGGGGGCACCCGCGGCACCGCCGGCCCCGCGCCGGGAAAGGGCTGGTTCCGAAAGGCCTGGTGGTGCTGGCAGGGCTCCGCCACACGCGCCTTCTTCTCGGGGGTGGCTGGAGCCTCCTCCCTGCTCTCCGACTTCCTCTTGTGGGCCTCCACGCCGACCTCCATGGCCTCGCTCCGGGGGGGCTTCTTGTCCTGCGTGTCCGGAGCCGCCGCGGGGCTTTGCGCCTTCGCCGCTCCTTGGGCCGCCTCGGGGCTCTTTGGTTTGCTGGGGGCGCCCGGAGTCTCCTTCCCCGGCGCCTCCTTCCCCGGCCCCGGCCTCCTCTGCTCCTCTGGCTGCTGGCTGGCGGCGCTTTGGGGTTTCTGGGGCAGGGCCTCTCCGTGGACCCTGTCTCTGACGGGGNCACCCGCCGCTCCGGGGAGGCCTCGGCGGGCTTGGCCGCCCTGGGCTGGGCGTCCCCTGTGCCCTCCTGTCCCGCTCCTCTCCCGGCCGGGGCTGGCTGTGCCCTGGGCTCTGCCGGGGACGTGCCCTGCTCCCGGCGCGGGGCCGGGGGGCTGCGGGGCCGGGCGGGCTCTGCCTCGGGCTGTGCCGTCAGGCGCTCCGACTCCTCGGGGCTCAGCCCGGAACTGCCAAGGAAAACAGAGGCTTTGTTTGGTAAAACATCCCTGCAAAACCATCCTGTCCTTGGGGAAACGGAGGCAGGATTCTCTAAATAAACTCCCTAAAGAAACGTCTCACGCACCCTATTCTGTGCCACAATCATTGAGAACCTTCTCTACTGATAATCCTTCCACAGGAAACAGAAATCAGCATCAGGGATTAAAACCAGCTAAATGCAGTACATGGAACACTGTGTAGCTCCAGACTCCAATTTTCCAGGCTGCAAATCCAGTGAGTTTGGCCAACAGTGAATATTCCCTGTAGGAGCCCTCACAGCACGGGAACAACCCCGGCTCACATGGTGACATTGGCAGGAAGGGACACTTAGAAGGGTCCCACCATCTCCTCCAGAGGAATGTGGAATCTAATTCCCAGAGTGATGTCTGGGAAAACTTAGTCCTTTTGGATTAACTTCACCCACCCTCACAATGATTTGTCAAACTGGGCGTTTTCCCCCAAACACGACCCCATGAAGGTCTGGTGAATCTATGGATTGGTTCCCACCAGACAAGTTCTTAGGAGCTGGGGGAAACTGAGGTCCTGCTCTTGCACAGAGAGGATATTGTCCCCTCCTCACTGTTCCCTGTCCCCCTAATGCTCCAAGACTGGGGCTGCTGTCACCTTCCCACAAGCAGAGACCGGGGCCAGGTGGCTGATAAAACTCTTTGTGAGCTGCACTCCCAGCCTGGGGTATCCCTGGAGCTGTTCCTACAGCCTGTATGGACACCCCCCAGCCCCTGGCTCACCCTTGGCATCCCAACCACACCACAGAATGCCAGGAATAACCCAAATGCTCTGGATGAATGGGAGGCAAAGCGGCTGGCAGGGTGAGGACAAACAAAAACCTGGCACAACGCAGGATTAGAAATTCCTGAGCAGTTATTGACACGTGTGTGCTCCTTTCCAGGTCTCTCAGTAACTCACTCAGAAACCCCAAATCCTCCCTGTAGCCTCAAAGGATGGGAAATCCTGAAGCAAGAGGAGGCACAGAATAAAAGCTTTGCAGATTTGGGGGTTTACCCAGGTGGTGTGGGATGGGAGATGCGGGAATGCAGCTCCCGACCCTGGGGTGGGACACGCTCGGCCACCACGGCTCCGAGGGCCTCCGGAGCCCCAGCCCCAGCAGGACCCTGGGGGTGGCTCCAAGCAAGGAGGGGAAGAGGTGTGAGGTCCCAGGACACCCTGCACTGGTCAAAGTGTGAGGCATCATGGCAGCAAACACCTCACATCTGGCCTGGATCCCAAAGGCATTCCCTGGTTTCCTGGAACCGGCTGGAACCAGAGACCTTCCCCAGGTTCCAGGACTGATGAGACCCAATGTTCATGGATGGACCAAGCCCAGCAGGAGCCCCTGACCGGGCAGGGCACGGGACCCAGCTGAGCTCTCACCTCTGCCCGTAGTAGCTCTCGAAGAAGTGCTCCTTCCACAGCTCCACCTTCTTTTCCTTCTCGATTTCTTGTCGGATTCGGAGCTGCATTTCCGGGGTGAACTCTCCTGTGGAATGCAAGAGGGGTTTCTGAGATGGAAAGGGGTGGGGAATGGGGCACAGGCCCAGGTGGGGGTGTCCCAGGAGCCTGGGGTGCTGCACCTGCCCTCGGCCCCAACCTGAGCCCCAGGGGCTGCTCTGGTGCAATGGGGCAGTCAAGGGAACAGAACTGGGAAGGGGCTGGAGCCCCAGGAGAGGCTGAGGGAGCTGGGAAAGGGGCTCAGCCTGGAGAAAAGGAGGCTCAGGGGGCCCTTGTGGCTCTGCACAACTCCCTGACAGGAGGGGGCAGCCGGGGGGGTCGGGCTCTGCTCCCAGGGAACACGGACAGGAGGAGAGGGAATGGCCTGGTCAGCCTTGTAAGGGCCTCACCACCCTCAAAGGGAAGAATTTTTCCCCAATATCCCATCTGAGCATCCAAAGGGATGGCCCAAAAGACTGAGCACACCGTGCTGGTGACACCATGCTCTGCTCTGGAAAAGAATTTCCCTTCTCTCTGTGTTCAGCTGCCACAACTCCAGAATGCCCCAGTTCTGCTGTCAGTTCAGAAGATTTGAAACACATTTTTCCTTCTTTTCCCATTTCCAGAGATTCGCTTTGTCAGTTCAACACAGAACTCCTTCTGCAGCCCCCTCTGACCCCCCCACTCTGGGCCTGCCTGGCTCCCCTGCCTGCACAGCCTGCAGTGAGTCCCTGCAGAGCTCCAGCTTCTCCAGGAATATCCTCTGGACATTCCCCAGCCACTCCCCAGCCGTGGGGAGGCTTTACCTTCCGACAGCCTCTCCTTCCAGCCCTGGGCAGCCGAGGTGAAGAACTCGTTGTTGAGCGCGGAGCTGCTGAGCTTCATCAGCCCGTCAGCCCCGACCTGTGAGAGACACAGCCCGGGGTCACTGCTGGCCACAGCCCGGGGTCACTGCTGGCCACAGCCCCTGGTCACTGCTGGCCACAGCCCGGGGTCACTGCTGGCCACAGCTCAGGGTCACNCCACAGCCCGGGGTCACTGCTGGCCACAGCCCAGGGTCACTGCTGGCCACAGCCCGGGGTCACTGCTGGCCACAGCCCATGGTCACTGCTGGCCACAGCCCGGGGTCACTGCTGGCCACATCCCATGGTCACTGCTGGCCACAGCCCGGGGTCACTGCTGGCCACAGCCCAGGGTCACTGCTGGCCACAGCCCGGGGTCACTGCTGGCCACAGCCCATGGTCACTGCTGGCCACAGCCCGGGGTCACTGCTGGCCACATCCCATGGTCACTGCTGGCCACAGCCCGGGGTCACTGCTGGCCACAGCCCAGGGTCACTGCTGGCCACAGCCCCTGGTCACTGCTGGCCACAGCTCGGGGTCACCTGCCTGCCACAGCCCCTGGTCACTGCTGGCAGGGCCAGTGTCCCCAGACACAGCACGAGTGCAGCACTGCCCACATCCCTCAGGAACCTGCCTGGAGCTCACTCGGGAGAAATTCCTTCCCAGTATCCCATCCATCCCTGCCCTCTGGCAGTGGGAAGCCATTCCCTGTGTCCTGTCCCTCCATCTCCTGTCCCAAGTCCCTCTCTCCATCTTTCCTGTAGGCTCCCTTCAGGTCCCGGAAGGCCACAACGAGGGCACCCTGAAGCTGGATTCGCTCTCCTCTAACCCCGTGCCCCTCTCCCCCACAGGGCACCCCTATGGGAAGGGGCTCTCCAGCTGGAACTCCCCTCTGCAGGCCGGAACCCGGCTGTCCTGGAGCCCCGCAGCCCCGGGGGTGCCCGTACCTGTCTGTCGACGTCGGGCAGCAGCAGCAGCAGGCGCTGCTGGCACTCGGGGGGCAGCACGGAGAACGTGTGCTTGTTGATCAGCGCCCGCAGGTTGGTGTTCACCAGGATCGAGTCCGGCGTCTCCACGTCGATCTCGGCGCAGCGGGCTCTCTTCAGCTGCCCTGCAAGGGAGCACACCCGGGTCACCCCTCCCTCGCCTGCCCTCCTGGGGTCCCTGCACACAGAAGTGTCACCCTGCTACCGTGGGAACCCATCCCATCGCTGGTTTTACCCCTGCACACAGCAGTGCCACAGTGTCACCACAGGAGCCATCCCATCACTGGTTTCACCCCTGCACACAGCAGTGTCACAGTGTCACCACAGGAGCCATCCCATCACTGGTTTCACCCCTGCACACACAGCGACCAACAGAGCCTGGGAGATCCAGGCACAGAACATTCCAGACCCACTCAGCCCACCTCACTGGGATCCTGCCTGCCTGGGGCCTGGCAAGGAGGGTTCTCAGGAGGGTTTCTACGACTGCTTTTGGCCACAGCAGTTTTCTGGTTTGTGTCTCCAGTTAAGGTCGGTTTGTTCCTGGGGATTTCTTTGAGACTTTGCTACTCTGGCAGTGCCTGTTCTCCCCAGAGACACGATCTGGGATGGAGACCTCAGAATGAGGGAACGGCTGGAGCTGTGTCAGGGAGATTTGGGATAAGGATCAGGGAAAGGTTCTTCCCCCAGAGGGTGCTGGGCACTGCCCAGGCTCCCCAGGGAACAGGCACGGCCCCGAGGCTGCCAGAGCTCCAGGAGCATTTGGGCACTGCTGCCAGGGATGCACAGGGTGGGATTGTTGAGTGTCCTGGGAAGCACTAGGAGCTGGATCCATGATCTTTGTGGATCTCTTCCCACTCAGGACATTCCACGACTTTGTAAGAATATCCTTAATTTCACTGGGGTCAATCCCACCCTTGGAAAATGCCAAAGGAACCAGGAAGCTCAGGAGGGCTGAGAAAACCCTGGCTCCAGTAAAGGGCTGGGAGCCAAATCCAGCAGGGTCTGAGGGATGGAGATCCAGGAAGGAATTTCTTCTCCTTTTTCATGTAATCAGGGTATGTAGGTACATTAAAAAGCCCATAAATAATGCAGGTCCCTTTGTGCTCTCCAACAGCTGGGAATTCCCAGGAGAGGCCTGGCTGATGCGGACTGGGAAGGGCTGATTTGAAGATGGCATTCTGAATTATTTATCCCAATTCCCAGCAGACTGGCAGCACCTTCCAGGGTCCCTCAGCAATGGAATTAACACACTCCACTCCATTTTGCTGTTTCAGGCTTTTGTTCTGGCCCTGGAGCAGCCAAAGCTCTGGAGAAGCAGGTGAATCCCTCTCTTACGTGCATGGAGCCTGTCGGATCTCGGGAACGGCTTCTTCCCCAGCCCGGGCAGGGAGTTCTCGAGCTTCACTGAGGGTGAGGAGCTGGATGTGGAGTTTGGGGGGCTGCTGGAATGTCCATCCGCCTGCTTCCCTTCCCAACCTGCCAGAAAGGGAGACATTGGAACACGGGGGCGCACAGAGGAATCCTGCATGAGGATATTCCTGCATGGAATCAAGGTTCTCCAATGCCCAGACCCATCCCTGCAGCCCCAGCAGTTCCAGGACAGACATTCCTGTGCTCTTGGAGCACCTGCAGCCCAACACAGAATGTGGGAGATCCCTTGGAGCCAGCAGAATATCCCAAAACAAAGGCATGGACACTGTGTGTGCTTTGGGTCCATTTCCCAGCCGATCCCAATTTATTTCCCACCTGTATCCGAACCAGCCATGGTCCCATTAACACTTCCAGGGTTAACGAGCTCCTGTCAGAGCTGTCAGGGTCTCATGGTCTTGCTGAACTTCATCCCTCTCCTGCAGCTTTAGTTCCTCAGCCCACCCAGGGGAACTCTTCCCAGTGGTCCAGACACAGTTTCCCCTCCTGGTTCCTCTTCCCCCCTTCCCTTTCTCACACAGGCTGTTCCAGCTCCGAATAAATCCCTGAAATTGTGGAATCAGCGTGTTCCTTTCCACCAGAATGTTGTTCCCGTCCCCCCATCCATTTAATTTCCTGCTCCCTCTGCACAGCTCCCACTGTCCCTGCTGGGAGCTGTCCCTGTGCAGCACCTCGGGGACAGGGAAAGGGACTCCATGGACAACAACACACAGGAGCCATTCGTGTCACAGGAACCTTCCAGGCCTTCACAGGGAGGGATTTACAGCCTGAGAGGGCTCCTGAACACCCTGACCCTACCTGGAATCAGCTGAGGAAGAACTCAAGGAAAAGCCTGGGAGCAGGAAAAGATCTTGAGCTGAGCCTAAGGGAAGATCCTAAGGCTGGAGTTCTACAGCAGGAAGGGCAAGACTTGCTGGGAGCTTCTGGCCTTTGCTCCACTGGTGTCTCTCCCAACAGGCAGGAGGAACATTCACCAGGAGTGAATCCCAGATCCTGCCCCAGGACAGGCTGGGGGTCAGGGGAGCTCCCAGGCACTGCCAGCCTCTCATGGCTCCCAGAAAATCCTTATCCTTCCCAGAGAATTCCAGCGGGACATTCCCACAGTGACTCCCAGGATATGCAAACAGAAATGTTTTTAATGCTGAGACTGCTGTTCCAGGATCCTCTCTGGCTGCTCCCACACCAGGGATGGAATGGCAACACTGGGAATTCCCCTGGCTCGGAGAGAGACTGGCACAAGCTGGCCCTGTTCCACATCCCAACTGCCTGCAGGGAATGAGTGTGGAATGCTGAGCCCTGCCAGGGATTGCCTGGGAGACTGAGCCTGTCCCAAGCCAGGGAATTCTGCAGGTGCCAGGGAATTCTGCAGGTGCCAGGGAACTGGGCAGCAGGGACTGCCTGAGTCCCAGCTCCTGTGCCTGGTGCTTTGGCAGGGAATAACCCGGTGGCAGATGCAGAATTCCTCCTCTCCACAGGCAGCTGTCCCTGCTCCCAGCTCAGCTCCTTGGCTGAAGGACTGACAGCTGGGAAGGGAAGGAGTTCTGGGACTGGGATGGGGTCAATAATTAATATTAATGAATTACCCACAGCACCAGGCTTTACTGGAGAGTTCGAGGGCTGGAAAAGCCTTGGGATTTGGGACTGAAGATGCAGTTTTGTTGGGATCTGGATAGGGCTTGGAGCAGCCTGGGACAGTGGGAGGTGTCCCTACCCAGGCAGGGGTGGGACTGGAGGGCTCTGAGATCCCTTCCCACCCAAGCAGTCTGGGATTCAGTGGTTCTGTGGCTCAGAACCAGAACCTTACCTCTGGAAAGAAATCACAGAAAACTGACTGGAAGTAACTACCAAGAACATGGAATACCATGGAAAATCCGGTGCTGGCAGGGGAGCTCCTGCCCTGCTGGACCAGCCAGAGTAGAGCAGTGACCCTACTAGTTCCTAACAGCACAAATTCTGGAAACCCCTCAGGGATCTTTCAGCTGAGAACAGGACATGGAACCCACCCTGCAGGATGAGGAGCCCCTCTGGGAAACAGAAACACCAGGAGAACCCCAAACAGAAACACCAGGAGAACCCCAAACAGAAACACCAGGAGAAAGCCCCTGCGTGGGGTACAGGTGACTGGGAAAGTCACTGAGCACTGGGAGCAGCTTTAACGAGCCAGTGGCACAGTCAGATCTACCCAAGACCCATCCAAGGTCTCTCCTTACCTGGTGCACCCCTAACAGAACCCAAGCCCTGGAGACAGAAGTCGATGATTTCAGAGCCCGAAGGCACCGCACAAGGAGCAGTGTCCCCTCCTGTCCCCAGCAGCAGGGACGTGTCCCACACGTACCCGACTTCCCGGGAGCAGCCTTGGCCTTGAGCAGGACGTGCTGGTTGGAGGGCAGCGCCATTCCCGGCCCCATTCCCGGGGCCATTCCCGCCCGGCACTGCTGCTGCTGCTGCTTCTGCTGCTGCTGCTTCAGGGCCTGCGGGACACGGAGCACCAGGGTCAGCCACGGCCCCGGCGCCCTGCACGGGGCACCGGGGTCGGGACCGGGAGTCCTAAATCCAGCCTGGCCTGGACACCCCTCAGCTCCCCGGGACACCCCCATGCCTGCTCGGTGTGACACAGGTGACAAAGTGACTCAACACGAACACTCTGCTCTGAACAGACACATGTGTAACAAAGATTCCAGCGCTGGAGAGAACAAAACAAAACAAAAACCCTTGTTCCAGGGAAGCCTGGCACCCTCCTCCATCCAGGCTGTGGGGATGGCACAGGCACTGCTCAGCTGCCTTGGCCAGGCTGAACTCTGGTGTGTGGATGAAGCAAATCCTGGTTTCTGGAACAGCCCCATCCACATTCCCAGTCCAGCAGCTCATGGAGTGCCAGGGTTAAAGGGTCTCCCTCAGAAATCTGCTCCCTCTTCCCTCCAGGAATGCTGTAATTACTGAGGAGGGGAGGGCTGAGCCCAGCCAGCCCCCAGCAATAATCCAGGGCACAGACAGGATTAAGGACAGGGGAGTTCCTTTAATTCCCCCTTTCACTGGCAACGTGACTTCTCCAGTTCTCCTGCTGTTCTCCAGCCCAGTCCCTCCTTCCCACCATCCCAATTTCCTCTTTTTAGCTACTTTTAATAACTTCCAGTCCCACCCTGCCATGGGCAGGGACACCTTCTACTATCCCAGGCTGCTCCAAGCCCCGTCCAGCCTGGCCTTGGACACTGCCAGGGATCCAGGGGCAGCCACAGCTGCTCTGGGCACCCTCTGCCAGTTTGGTCACCCCTGTGAAAGGAAGAGCCTGTGTGGATCTGGGGAATGTTTGCCAACCAGGATTAACAAAGGCTGAGGAATGCAGAGACTGTAATTAATATCCTGCTCAATTAGTAGGAAGCAATTTTCTGGGGATTCAAATGGAAGTGGAAGCTGGGCTTGGAAGCTCAGAGGAAAACCTGGCTGCAGTGACAACCCCCCTGACACCCTGAGCTCCCGGGGCGGGGGGAACAGCCACGTGGGAACAGGGAATTCCCAGAGCTGGCATCTCCTCTGGCACCACCTCAGCTCCCTGGGGCTGGAAGCACAGCTCCCGTTCATCCTCCCCTGCCCTTCCTGCTCTCCTCAGTAACAGCCCCTGGTCAGTGACTTCTCTCCCTGCAGATCCTTTCCCAACGCCAGGGCACCTCTGGAATACCATCCCAAGTGCTGCTTCTCCGCTGGCTGGGCTGGGAGAGCAAATCCTGCCAGGACACCTCTGGTTCCATCTGCTGTGAGCAGCTGCCACCATCCCCTGATCCGTGACTCCTCACACACATCCCCTTCCCAAGGAGAAAATCCCACCTGGATAAAGCATTTCCTCTCTCAGGATCCCGGGAACCCGAGCAGTGCAGTTGGGAAAACACCTGTGAGCCCCACACTCGGGGATAATCCAGCTGCAATTCTGCATCAGGAGGAGCAAACCTGAAGCATGAGCAGCTCCCACTCTGTGCTGTGCACGCAGGGAACAGGATCCACAGCAGCCATTCCATGGAAATCAGTCACTCCTGCTCTGTGCCTCACAGCACCCAGGAGAGGAGCGAGGCAAAGGCAGAGTGTTCTCCTTCCTTCTCCTCCAGACACCCTGTCCATGGAATTCCTGCCCTCCTTCCTTCTCCTTCATGCAGAATCCATGGAATTCCTGCCCTCCTTCCTTCTCCTTCATGCAGAATCCATGGAATTCCTGCCCTCCTTCCTTCTCCTTCATGCAGAATCCATGGAATTCCTGCCTTCCTTCCTTCTCCTCCAGACACTGCCCACAGAATTCCTGCCCTCCTTCCTTCTCCTTCATGCAGAATCCATGGAATTCCTGTTCTCCCCTTCCCCTTCCCTCCACGAGGACATGCAGCACCCATGGAATTCCCTGGGAGGGAATTGCTGCCCACTAGGGGAAGAAGTCATCGCATTTTCCCCCAAAAACTACATTTACCAAACCCATTTCCTCCGAGAGCAGCAAGCTACAGAATCTCATCGAGGCATTGGGGAAAGGAAATCAGATTTTAAGCCTTTCTCTAAAGTAATAATTTTAAAAGTCCAGATTTCTTTTAGGGAGAAAGCAAAGGAACTGAACAGCACAAGACTCCCATCACCTTCAGTAGAGAGGGAAGCCCCAGCCAGGCCCTGGTTAGAGCCAGGCAGGACCCCTGGGATTCCATCCCTTCCCGGAGCAGCTTCCAGGGGGTGATTTTCCAGGGAAATTCAGGCACTGCCGAGACCTCCAGGGGCTCCCAGGGTCACTCACCTGCTTGAGAGCCTTCTTGCTGTGCTTCTGGGAGGAGGAGAGGCCCTTGCCCGGGATGGACGGGGAGGGGCAGCCGGACTGCGGGGAGGCCGTCGGGGCCAGGCGGGACGACACTGCGGGAACAGAGATAAAAATATAAACGTAAATATAAATATAAATCCCATAAATATAAACATAAATACAAATATGAATATGAATATAAATATAAAGATAAATACACAGGATACCCCAGGAAATGGAGGTGTATTCCCAGTGGGTGAGTCCAGACATGGAAAGAAGTCCAGCCCAAGCCAGATGGAGTCCCTGGAGTGAAGCTCCCAGTTCCAGGTGATTTAACCTTTAAAGAGCCTCATTACAAACAACTAATTGGGGATGGGAATTGAACAACAGCTGCTCCAGTCGCTTGAATGAATCTGTCTGGGACAGGATACCCCAAATCCCAGGATCTGGGGACACCTCCCACTGTCCCAGGGTGCTCCAAGCCCCAATGTCCAGCCTGGCCTTGGGCACTGCCAGGGATCCAGGGGCAGCCACACCTGCTCTGGGCACCCTGTGCCAGGGCCTGCCCACCCTCCCAGGGAACAATTCCTTCCCAATATCCCATCCAGCCCTGCCCTCTGGCAGTGGGAACCATTCCCTGTGTCCTGTCCCTCCATCCCTTGTCCCCAGTCCCTCTCCAGCTCTCCCGGAGCCCCTTTAGGTGCTGGAAGGGGCTCTGAGGTCCCCCCAGAGCCTTCTCTCAAAGAGAAAAAAAACAGAGTCAGCAAATCCCTGAATGTCGCAGGCCATGAATTTGGGAGGTGACAAAACCCCCGTGGAATCAGGGGAACCACAGGAGGAAGGTTTGGTGGTGGGCTGGCCCTGCCATGGGGGATAATGGAGAGTCACACATAAGGCAATTAATTAACACTTCCTGGGCAATCAGCTCTCAGACACCAGAACAAGGCAGGGAAGGAGCCAAGAGATAACGACCCAGCCTTTCATTAACTGCAGCCAGCAGGGTCCTGCTCAGGGTCCTTGGAGAAGGGAATCTCCCAAAATAATGCACCACCAGGAGGCAACATTCCAGTAAAACACACGGAATCAGTAACCATTACAAACCCCAAAGCTCTCCTGTGTGCTGTGGGTTAGCTGGGAACAGCAGGGTTTTGGGGCACACACAGCCCCCACATTGCCTCCAAGAGGAGGCAATTCCAGCCCCTGGAATGCCATCAGACACTGCACCAGCTGAGAGCTCTGGGTCAGACACGGGTCATTCGTGGGCCCTGCCCACGGTGAGAGGGGACAGAGAGCACAGAGAGCAGAATCACCACTTCAAGGGCCAAAAACCCCAAACCCTGATGTTGCACCCAGAGCTGGCAAGCCAAGGTTGCATCCCTGGAGGGTTTGTAACCCGGAGCTGTCTCCTGCTCTGGGAAGGGCAGATCAGTAAAATGCTGGAACAGTTCAGAGCCTGACCAGCACCTGGAGAGGCAAAGCAGGTCCCAAACCCTCTGGAATTCGCTGAACATTGGATAAAGAGAACGGGGAGCAAAGGAAATCTGTTGTTAAAGGAGTTCCCTCTAAGTTCCAGAGAATTTCAACAAAAGGCTTCTAAAACTGTTTGGCTATTGTTTAAAAACAAAGAATAGGCAGAAGTGATGCTGGCACAGAGGAGAGCAGAGACCTCAGAGGGGGGCACAGGTCCTTACAAGCCAAAGCTGCTCTCCCAGCCCATGGAAACACAGATCTATGGAATGGTTTGGGTGGGAAGGGACCTCAAAGCCCAACCAGTGCCACCCTTGCCTTGGGCAGGGACAGCTTCCCTTATCCCAGCCATATCCCAGCCTTGACCAGCCTGGCCTGGGACACTTCCAGGGATGGGGCAGCCCATCCCGAGCTCCTGCTCCAGGGGCTGTGTCCATGTCCATGGGTTCATCTGCTTGACCTCTGCAGCTCCAGAAGGAAAAGCTGCACTTTACTAATTTGGGCTCAAAGTAAAGTCAAGCTGAGCTAAAAATATAAAATCCCCCCTTACTGTGCAGTCATGAGCTTAAAATATCCCAGTTTGAAAAAGCTAATGGGACCCAGATGTGTGACATGAAAAACTCGGAGGGAAGTCATTAAGACACACTTTGAGGAGCATGGAAATGTCTCTGGTTAATCACAGAATCCTGGAATGGTTCGGGATGGAAGGGACCTTAAAGCCCAATCCAATGCCACCCCTGCCATGTGCAGGGACACCTTCCACTGTCCCAGGCTGCTCCAAGCAAGGTCCTGCAGGGACAGGACACAGGGAATGGCTTCCCACTGCCAGAGGGCAGGGATGGATGGGATATTGGGAAGGAATTGTTCCCTGGGAGGGTGGGGAGGCCCTGGCACAGGGTGCCCAGAGCAGCTGTGGCTGCCCCTGGATCCCTGGCAGTGCCCAAGGCCAGGCTGGACAGGGCTTGGAGCAGCCTGGGACAGCGAGTCCTCAGGTCCCTTCCCACCCAACCCATTCCATAACTCTCTGAACTCCTGTCCTGGGAGATGACCAATCCTGAGGGCACAGGGAATGTGCCCAGGTTGTCAGTAGGGGCAGAGATGTCTGGAGCATTAATTCCTGTTCTTCACTTCAGATTTAATTTCCCACAAATGATGAAAACACAGTCACATCTGACTGGAAGGAAAATCTTTCCCAGCAGCCCAACTGAAAGCTGCAGCTGCTCAGGAGAGCTCCTCGGACCGTCAGGAATCACAGGGAATAACATCACCCACTAGGAACACGGACGGGAGGAGAATCAGAGGAAGTGGTTAAAGTACAAAATGGGGTAGGTACTGCTAAGAGTCTTTCAGAGGAGAAGGTGTCTGGGCTGGGAGTGTCACTGCAGGTCAGGACTCTGCTGCTACTGAGGCTGCTATAGGGGCAAAGCTGCTTTGAGCAGCCAACTGCAGCAGAAATGCCAGAAATCCCAGAATCCCTGAGGCTGGAAAAGCCTTCCCAGCCCATCCAGTCCAAGCTGTGCCCAATACCCACCTTGTCCCCAGCCCAGAGCACTCAGTGTCACATCCAGGAATACCTTGGACACCTCCAGGGATGGGGACTCCAAACCTCCCTGGGCAGCCTCTGCCAAGGCCTGAGCACCCTTTCCAGGCAGAAATTCCTCCTGATGTCCAACCTGACCCTGCCCTGGCACAGCCTGAGGCCGTTTCCCCTTGTCCTGTCCCCATTCCCTGGGAGCAGAGCCTGGTCCCACCTGGATGTTTTGGGTCACTTGGGGCAAATCCTGCAACCCTCACTGATGGTTCTGAGGACTCCTCCTCATGTCCTCACATTCAGCACTCTGTATTTCTGTGTATATTTATATAATGCAGTTTATACAACAAACTTCTGCTTTACGTAACAGCTGGACAGGAAATTCAGTCAAATTCAGAGCATTTATGACAAACAAGTCCCATCAGAGACACACGATTTGCATGGAGCTGGTGGCAGTGCTGGTGTGTGACGTGCTGGTGGCAGCTCAGTGTGACCCCAACACTGCCAGCTGCCCAAACACTCCTGCTCCAAAGGAGCAGAGCTGCCAAAGGTGGCAGGTTCTGCCCCAAACCCCAGCCAGTGCCACTGCTCAGCACAAGGCACGACGAATTGGCCAAGAGGCCAGTGGCCCCTGGGCTGTGCCAGCTCCGGGGTGGCAGCAAGGCCAGGGTAGTGCCCGTCCCCTGTGCTGGCATTGCTGGGGCACCTCCAGTGCTGGGGGCAGCTCTGGGCCCCTCCTGACAGGAGAGCCCTGGAGGGGCTGGAGCGTGTCCAGGGCAGGGAACGGAGCTGGGAAGGGGCTGGAGCCCCAGGAGAGGCTGAGGGAGCTGGGAAAGGGGCTCAGCCTGGAGAAAAGGAGGCTCAGGGGGGCCCTTGTGGCTCTGCACAACTCCCTGACAGGAGGGGGCAGCCGGGGGGTCGGGCTCTGCTCCCAGGGAACAGGGACAGGACAGGGGGAAACGGCCTCGGGCTGGGCCAGGGCAGGGTCAGGTTGGACATCAGCAGGAATTTCTGCCTGGAAAGGGTGGTCAGGCCTTGGCAGGGGCTGCCCAGGGAGGTTTGGAGTCCCCATCCCTGGAGGTGTCCCAGGAAGGCCTGGAGGTGGCACTGAGTGCTCTGGGCTGGGGACAAGGTGGGTATTGGGCACAGCTTGGACTGGATGGGCTGAAGAGAAACTCCATTAATCTACAAAAAGGGAAAAGGACATTTCTGTGCGTGCAGAACCCTCGTGAATTGCACAAGGGGATCCTCAGGAAGCAGCTTCCCCCCAGTCACGCGCAGGGGCAGGAATTGCTGCATTTAGAAAAGCTGGTATTTCTACCCAGTCCTCAGCAGGAACAAACAAAGTGACAGAACCCAAACAGAATCCCATTTTTTCTCTCTTGCTCCTGGCAGCTGCTCTGGGTGGGTGGCAGTGCTGGGCAGGGCCCGGCCCTCAGAGGACACAAAGCTGCCCCAGCAAAGCAGGTGCCACCCTCAGCTGTGACCTGGCATCTCCCTGGCTCCCAGGGTTTCCTCTGTGCCAAAGATAATGCAAAACTCTCCAGTTCAGAACAGTGTTTTACCCCTCATTCCCTTTTTCCCAAGCACTGGCACTGGCAGGGAGCTCAGTGTGGCCTTTAATTCCTGCAGGTGTTTCCTTCACTGCCCCACTCACCAGGAGTTCCTGGTCATGACCTATTCTAACCTTGCCCAAATCTTCCCATCTGTTTTCAGTACCTGACTTTTTATAGACACCAAATACAGAGACTTTTCCTTCTGAACACTGAGCTGGTCAAACAGTTCTGGGAGGCACGAGGGACTCCTCAGTCATACAGAGATTCAGGACAAGCTGATCACTGGCTAATGGAGAAGGATTATCCATAATCTGGCCTAGTTTATTTCTCCCTTTTCCCTTAAAGTTGGCTTTACAATCTCATTTTTTATCTCTTTTTTTTTCCTGTTTTTTTTTCCTTTTTAACACAGAAACTTGGGTTGGGTTTTGCTGGAGGAGCCCCACAACTGCAGCTGTGTTTCAAGATCACCACAACCTCCTGCCCCTTGTCCTACACAACCCTGGTGAGACAGTGCCAAAAGCACCTGAACGAGGCTTTTTCACACTTAAACTTTCAGGGGGGCTTAAAACACCACAGAACGCCAGGAGTCCCACCAGCATCCTTTGAGAATTATGGAATTGTTCGGGTTGGAAAAGCCCTCGGAGAGCAGGGAGTCCAACCATTCCCCAGCACTGCCAGGGCCACCACTGCCCCATGTCCCCAAGCGCCACATCCACAGGGCTTCAAATCCCTGCAGGGATGGGCACTCCATCCCTGCCCTGGGCAGGACAGCCCTTTCCAGGGATTGTTCCCAATATCCAACCTGAACCTCCCCGTGGTGAACTGAGGCCGTTTCCACAAGCCCTGCATCCCAAAAAAGCTGTTTCCATCACCAAACTCCAGGGACGAGGCCAAGCAGCTGCTTCACTTCCAGGCCCATGACACGGGGCCTGTCTCACCCCGATGGACACAGAGAGGCCCCAAAAGGCCCTGCCAGGGGAGCTCTGCCAGAAGTCCCTGCTGGAAGTTCCTCCCTTCCCTTACCTGCACGGGGCAGTGCCCGGAGCTGCTCCATCAACATTCCTGCTGCTCCCGGCCCCTCCCGGGGCCCATGTGGCTCTGCAGAGGCACCGAGGGCTCTGTCCTCCCTCCCAAAATCAAAGTGTTGCTTTGTGCTGCCGGAGCTCTTTGTTTTTGCACATATAAGGAAGCGGCTGCCGATGTTATCCGGACACACTTCCTGTTTTATTGGGGATGAGCACAGCCGGGGCAGCTCGGTGCAGTCCTGGGCACAGAGGGCTCGGAGCAGCTCCTGCCTGCCCCACTCTGCATTTTACCTCCATCCCCTTCTCTCACAACCCAGCTCTGCTCCCCAGGCCCTGCAGAAACATCGGCTGTGCCCCGTCCGAGTGCTGCTTCCCACCAAAACCCTCGGGATCAGCCTGATCCCAAAGGCCTGGGGGTGCTGCTGACCCCACCCTTGCACAGGGCTGAGGGTGCCATGGGACAGCTCTGGCTGTGTTTGGGATATTCTCCAGTTCAGCCGTGAGATTTGGGGTTTTTTTCATGAAGAAGGAGGTTTCTGTGTGTTCTGTGTCACAGGAAGTGGCCCTGGAGGAGTGCTGCATTCCAGGGCTGATGCTCCACAGCTCCAGAGCAATCTTCCTCGTCGGAATGTAAAGCCTCACTGGTTAAAAAGGGCAAACAGATGAACCAAGTGAAAATAAAACCAGCAGGAAAAGGCTCAGAGGAACCTCGAGGATCTCTGTCAGGACCAACCCTGCCTCTCCTGGTCCCCCAAAGTCAGGATGGAAGTTGGGATGGTCACTGCCAGGGGCTCCCAGAGCTGCAGATTCCCTCATTTCCACTTCCACTCATCCCTGACTGCAGGACAGGGAGATGAACCACGGCTGGGATGGAGCTGACCCCACTTTCTGCTTCAGTTCTGCTCTTCAGGGCAACTTTTTGGATATTAAATGTTGCTTTCTGTACGTAGCAAGATCATGAAGCTGCAGTGTTTGCTGGAGGAAATGGAAAGAACCCTGCCAGATGCACAAAGGAAATTAAATACTGAAAATGAAACAAAATCTTCCCTGCAGACTTTATAGAATCCCAGACTGGTTTGGGTTAGAAGGGACCTTAAAGCTCATCCAGTGCCACCCCTGCCATGGGCAGAGACACCTTCCACTGTCCCAGGTGGCTCCCAGCCCTGTCCAGCCTGGCCTTGGGCACTGCCAGCACAGCTCTTTTATATCCACTCCTGCAGCTCCCCAGTACAGCTGGTCCAGTACAGTGAACTGGGGGCTCCCAAAATATCATTGAGTGCCTGAAAAGGTGATTCACAGAGATCTGAATTTAAAAATGCTTCAGGCAGAGATTGTTTGAACTTTACAGAATCCCAGGATAACTGAGGTTGAAAAATCCCTCCCAGACCATTCAGTCCAAGCTGTGTCAATCCCCACCTTGTCCCCAGCCCAGAGCACTCAGTGCCACCTCCAGGCCTTCCTGGGACACCTTCAGGGATGGGGACTTCAAACCTCCCTGGGCAGCCCCTGCCAAGGCCTGACCACCCTTTCCAGGCAGAAATTCCTCCTGATGTCCAACCTGACCCTGCCCTGGCCCAGCCTGAGGCCGTTTCCCCCTGTCCTGTCCCTGTTCCCTGGGAGCAGAGCCCGCCCCCCCCGGCTGCCCCCTCCTGTCAGGGAGTTGTGCAGAGCCACAAGGGCCCCCCTGAGCCTCCTTTTCTCCAGGCTGAGCCCCTTTCCCCGCTCCCTCGGCCTCTCCTGGGGCTCCAGCCCCTTCCCAGCTCCGTTCCCTGCCCTGGCCCCGCTCCAGCCCCTCCAGGGCTCTCCTGTCAGGAAGAGCCCAGCACTGGACACAGATGACCATTCCCAGCCTCTGCTTGAACATCTGGGCTGCTCTAAACCCACACCACTGGGGGTGGGAGAGTTCAGTGCCTGGGAGGGTAAATCCACATGGAATTCTGTCCCGTGGCTCTGGCTGGCTCAGGAAGGTCCATCACAGCCCCCGGCCCTCAGGGAACTGGGAGAGGAGACCCAGGGAGACAACAAACTCCCAGGGGAGGGAGGTGATGTGGTTCTCCAGAAATCCCTGGCCCAGAGCAGCCATTCCTGCTTTAGGGAACAAGCACACGTGGTTCTTCATGGAATTCTGAGAGGGATCTGAAGGAGAAATCCATGACCAGCTGGGAATTCCTTGGAGTGAGTGACTGTGGGATGTTCATCAACAGTTCAGAGCTGCTCACAGGACACCACGGACAGGAGGGACATGTTCAGGACCAACACTGACCACAGCTGCTCTTCTAATTGCCCCATCATTTCCAATTTATTCATCACTGGATGCTCACAACCTTCAGGGCATTAACACCCATAAAACTTTATGCTAACAGCCAAAATGCCATTCCAGGAAAAACCATCAGCACCAGACCCCAGAGAGGAGCAACACCCTTTTTTTGTGTTTATACTTTCACATTGTCCTGTTTTGGGTAATTTTGGCCACTGTTTCAGGGACAGATTTCCATTCCTTCTCACCTGGGTTCCCCCTGCCTTTCCAGCCCTTTGGTAACGTGATATATAAAACTTTTATCTCAAATCTCTACGTCTATTTCTACATAAAGATCTCTCTAAAATATACATAAATTCCCTCACAGGCACTAATTACCTAATATTGTGACATTGGAGATGTAGGAAAAGTAGCCAGAAACCCCCTTATTGACCAAATATTTAGAGAGGATTTGTTAGAAATGAAAATATTAAATTTAAATTATTAAAATGTTAATATTAATATTTTATTATATATTTAATATATTTATTAATGTATTATGTTTTATATTTTATAAATATATTAATATATATCTTATATTTTATATTTTATATGTTTATTTTTATATATTTATATTAATATATTTTTATATTTATATTTATATTTATTTTATTGTATTATTATAATATATTATATTATTTTATTATGTATTATAATTATATATATTTATTATTTAATTAATATTTAATTGTTATTAATATTAAATAAATATTAAATTAAATTATTAAAAACAAGCCAGACTGTCTCCAGCTTTCCTGTCAAAGGCAGGATTTGGAGTCACATTTAATTTCTAAGGGTTTTTTAACATTTTGTACTTCCCTGGTGCTTTCAGTGCTTACAACTCCACAGGACGCAGTTTGGTGTTGGCCTGTGGCTCCAGGGCAGGGCCTGGCCCAGGTGACCCCCCCGGGCAGCAGGAGCCCCTCCCCAGGGTTTGGCAGCTCCATGCAGGGCTGGGGCAGCTCTGGGACCCCTCTGCCTCACCCAGGAGTCCCAGGGCACTGGAAATACCTTTTCAATAATAAGGAATTCTGTGCATGAGTGAGGGCAGAAGGGTAAAGGAAAAGCATGGATTGAGGGGTGAACACTAACAGGACTCAATACCCAAACATTGCACAGGAACCTAAACCAGGCCAGAACTGAGCACAAAGCTCAGGCCCAAACCCTGCATCTCCCCTGCAGGGATGCAGGGGGCTGGCAGGGGAAGCCTGGCAGGAGCAGCCTGGCAGCTCCTGGGCTGTGTCAGAGCCTTGGACACACCAGTCACAGGAACCTGTCCCCTCCCTGCCCACCCGGAGCAGCCCCAGCAGAACAGCCCAGTTCAGCTGGCATTGTCCTGAGGCAGGAGATGTGATGGACAAACACCTCCAAGTCCTTCCCACACAGGCACCAGGTCAAATCCCTGCTCCCAGAACGGGAACTCACCTTTCCTTTTCCACCTGCTCTTCTTGCCGTCCTTGTTGGCGCAGCCGTCGCTGCTGGAGCTGCTGTGCTCCGAGCTCTGGGAGTCAGACTGGGCATCACTGCTCTCCTCCGAGCCCTCTGACAGTTCCTTCAGCCCATCTGGGATGTCCTTCTGCCAAGGGACACAGCAGAGTCACCCCCACACCAGGGACAGCCCCGCACCAGAACCCCTCCAACCACGCCGGTTCTGTTTGCCAAGCACCCACTGTGACCCTTTTAATGCCCCAGAGCTGCCTCACTGCTGGCCCCAAACCCTTCTGTGGGTCCCTATAAACAGGGACAGGGTGCCCAGAGCAGCTGGGGCTGCCCCTGGATCCCTGGCAGTGCCCAAGGCCAGGCTGAACATTGGAGCTTGGAGAAGCCTGGGACAGTGGAAGGTGTCCCTGGCCATGGCAGGAGTGGCACTGGATGGGCTCCAGAGACAAATCCCCACCAAATCAGGAATGGTGTGAGCCAGCTCCACTCCAGTATTTACAATACAGGTTATTTTTAATGATGCCAATCACACAATTCCCTGTTTTTCCCCACAAATGCTCTCTCAGACTGAGGATAAGGTGATTTTTCATCTCTAGATACAAGCTGAGAGCATAGAAGAGGAAGTTACCCTTTTGGGGCTGGAGTTTCATTAACATTTTAATTACTCTCTCATTTCTGGGACAGTAATTAACATCAGCAAACTGCACTGTGGGTAAAAAGGAGCAGCTGCACCTTCAGAGCCAGGAGCTCCCGAGAAGGGAGGGATTATTTATGCTGCCACTGAGGAAGAGTCCCCTTTTGGGATTGTCCTGGATAATGTGGACATCAGGAGGAATTTCTGCCTGGAAAGGGTGCTCAGGCTTTGGCAGGGGCTGCCCAGGGAGGTTTGGAGTCCCCATCCCTGGAGGTGTCGAGGGAAGGCCTGGAGGTGGCACTGAGTGCTCTGGGCTGGGGACAAGGTGGGCATTGGGCACAGCTTGGACTGGATGATCCCAGAGGGCTTTTCCATCCTCAGTGACTCGGGGGTCCTGACCCACCCCGTTTTTAAGCAGACAGCAGTGCCCCGAGCCCTGAGGGCAGCCCCTGGCACTCACCTTGAGGGTGTAGACGCCCATGCGGCCCGGGACCTTGTAGAAGATGCCCTCCTCGCCGCGGGAGTTGGTGTGCAGCATGGCATTCAGGCAGGCCAGCGGCGACGTCCCGCTGCAGAGACACCCCACCCCGTCAGTGCCCAGCCCTGCTGGGCAGCTCCCACAGCCCTCAGCCAGCCCCACACACGCACAGACCCCAGAGCCAGCTCCTATTCCCAACGGGAATACAAGCTGAAGCTGCCACAATAAGCAACAGGGAAACCAGTCCGTGGGAAAAAGCAAACAAAAACCCCCCACGTTTGGGCTCTCCAAGACTTTTTTGCCAAACATCAAACCAGCCCCAGAGTTTCCAAGCTCTGGGTGAGCCTCGGAGCAGGTTTGGGGTGAGCTGAGGATGGGCTCCAGAAGGATTCAGAGTCGTGTTGAGGGTTTTTTTTCCAAAAAGGAACCCGTGTTGTACTGGAATGAGGGTTGTGGGGTAAGGAATGGAAACCAGTTGTGCTGTTCCCCCTGGGAGTAGGGGAGCTCTCCAATTCCAGCCAGGGGAGCAGAGACAGATCCATCTTTTCACCAGTGTTGGAGGGGTTTTTGTTTGGTTTTTTAACCCATCCTGCAGCAGACAGGAGCAAACCTAGGCAGGCCCAGCAGCTGAGCTGTGTCCCCATGGCAGGGACAGGAGGGTCACAGCCTCTGCCACCCATGGGGATCCAGCACAGCCCTGCACAGCAACCGCGGGGAAATTCCTCCCCTCCCAAAGCCCAGGGGGACAAGAGGCCAACGGCCCCTGGGCTGTGCCAGCTCTGGGGTGGCAGCAGGGCCAAGGCAGTGCCCGTCCCCTGTGCTGGCACTGCTGGGGCACCTCCAGTGCTGGGGGCAGCTCTGGGCCCCTCCTGACAGGAGAGCCTTGGAGGGGCTGGAGCGTGTCCAGGGCAGGGAACGGAGCTGGGAAGGGGCTGGAGCCCCAGGAGAGGCTGAGGGAGCTGGGAAGGGGGCTCAGCCTGGAGAAAAGGAGGCTCAGGGGGGACCTCAGAGCCCCTTCCAGCACCTAAAGGGGCTCCAGGAGAGCTGGAGAGGGACTTGGGACAAGGGATGGAGGGACAGGACACAGGGAATGGTTCCCACTGCCAGAGGGCAGGGCTGGATGGGATATTGGGAAGGAATTGTTCCCTGGGAGGGTGGGCAGGCCCTGGCACAGGGCGCCCAGAGCAGCTGTGGCTGCCCCTGGATCCCTGGAACTGCCCAAGGCCAGGCTGGACACTGGGGCTTGGAGCAGCCTGGGATAGTGGAAGGTGTCCCTGCCCATGGCAGGGGGTGGCACTGGATGGACTTTAAGGTCCCTTCCCACCCAAAGCACTCTAGGATTTGATGATTTGATGCCTTTTCCCAGTCACTCCCAGCCTGATCCAACAGGGATCACACAGAATCCCTCCCATTCCCGGGAAGCCCCAGGGTGGGGAGCAGAGCTCTGCCAGGGACCCGAGCTGTGCCTCCCCAGCACATCCTGGACAAAACCTGCACCAGGGCAGGGTATCAGAGTTAATCCAAGCCCTTCACAGGATCCAGAGCCACACTTTGGAAGCTCCCCCAGGAATGAAGCCTTGGCAGGACCATCTTCACTAAAGCTTTCCTCCTCTGGCATCTCCACTGCTCCCACAGAACTGATTCCCTGTTTAACAGCTTCTCCCTATTTTTTATTTATTGTTTTCCCAAGTTTGCCCATTTCCTGGTACATGCCTGTCTCTGGCACTGCTCCAGCCTGGGAGAGCTCAGCAGAAAATGTTTGTGGTTAAAATCAGCCAACAAATCCCACCTAAGCCTGACAGGAAACGGGTCTGATCTGGGGACAATTTCCATTGCCATACCCCATCCTTCCTGCCTCTGGTGAGCTCTCAACTCCATGAGGAACCATCCTGCTTCCAAGACTGTCCCTCACTTCAGGCCCTGCCCTGGGTGCAGGGTGGCAGTTCCCAGTCTGCCCAGTGCCCCAGGAGGAGAGGGGCAGCTGCTGCAGGGCCACGAGAGCTGTGCCACCAGCAGCTGCCAGCTGAGCTGGCCTGGATCTCCATGGACAAAGGAACCCCAGACTGAACCCCCCCAAACCCTCCCAAAAGGAAATGGGACCAAGCCCAGATGCTCCCCCAGAGCCCAGATGAAGCCCAAGCCATTGGGGCCGTGCTGGACCTGCCTGATCCCGAGGGAAAGAGCTCGGGGTGTTTTCCTTGGATCCCAGCTGGGGCTGCCCCCAGGCCTGGCAGTCTGCTCACCATCAATCCCACGGGAGCTGGGGTAAGGTTTATCCTTGGAGGTGAGACGTGTTCTCCTGGGACGGGAGGAGTTCAGCCCTTGCTGGGTCTCTGCTGTCCCTGTGCTCAGCATCCCCCAGCATTCCCTGATTCCCTTCTTCCTGCTCCCTGTGTTCTGCACCTGGCCTGCCTCTGGTTACCTGAAATGCCACAGCTGCCTAAAAACATCCCAAGGAACCAGATTCCATTTCTTTTATTGCCCTTTTTCCTCATTTTACCAGTGAAGGCCATTCCTCCATTTCCCAGGAACACACACTGGCAATTCCCACCATTCCACCTCACAAGCAGCCCTTGGAAAAGCAGGGGATGCCAAGGATGAGTTTCTGCCCAGCCCAGCTCCAGCACCACCCCCTGCCCCCCTCAATCCCCCCCATCCCTCCCAAATCTGCCTGCAGAGCCACACTCAGCTCCCAGGCTCAGGTTTCCATGGAATTCCGAGCACACACTGAAGCCTCTTGGCTTTTCCTTCTGCAGGAGCTCAGCCCAGCCTGGGAGCAGATCTGCCAAGCTCTGCTGCCCGGGATGGGCAGTGGGAGAACTGGGAAACTCCCAGTTTATTGGCTCTTTGAAGATTTAGGCCACTTCAGTTCCCCACAGCTGAAGTGTGATCCTCACTCCCAGGGGACTGGAGCCTGAGAAAAGCCAGGGAGTGACAAATCCACCACTCCCAGCTCGGCAAAGGCCGGCGGGGTGAAGCTGGAATCAATCCAGGGGTTCAGCTGGAACCAGAAAAGGGTTCAGCTGGAAAAGAGAAGGATCCAGGGAGACCTCAAAGCCCCTTGCAGAGCCTAAAGGGGCTCCAGGAGAGCTGGAGAGGGACTGGGGACAAGGGATGGAGGGACAGGACACAGGGAATGGTTCCCGCTGCCAGAGGGCAGGGATAGATGGGATAATGGGAAGGAATTCTTGGCACAGGGTGCCCAGAGCAGCTGTGGCTGCCCCTGGATCCCTGGCAGTGTCCAAGGCCAGGCTGGACAGGGTTTGGATCAAGCTGGTGCTGCCTGTGCTGCCTGCCACAGAAAGTGGTGCATTAGTAAAAATTTCCCTCTAATCCAGCTAAAAATTAACCAATTAAAGAGATTTCTGGAATTTACAAACCTGTGATTTCCACATAAATGGCTTTTTTTTTACATTTTTGCCTGAACAAGGGGTTTTGACAACTTGTAAATATTCATTCTGCTCTGAAAATGACCATTTTCCACATCCAGAGTTTCCCTAATGAGCTGGCAAACTGCTCCCAAGGGGATCTCCAGCAGGTGTCAGTGCTCATGCCGGCAGGACAGGCAGATTCCTTTTATTTATGGTGACTGCTGGAAGGGCTAAACCAGTGTCAGGTGGTGTTTGCAGGGAAGAGGCAGCTTCAAAGCCAATCCAAGGCACAAGGAATTCATGTTCTGAGCTCTGCCCTGCTGAGGATGTCCCTGAGCTACCCAACACCTCAGCCTGACCCACACAAACCATGGCTCCCTTCCCAGAATTCCCAAATTTCAGCCATTATTTCTACAGGACATTTTAAACTCCACAATTAATTCAGACTGAGCAGGAAAAAGGAAATGAAGGTTAGTGTGAGGAGTCTGCTCTGAGAGCTGCTGGGGAAGGGGAGGAAGGAGGTGCAGAATCCCTTCCTGCTCTGCAATCCCCCTGGAGCATCCCTTCCCCACTGCAATCCCCCTGGAGCATCCCTTCCCCACTGCAATCCCTCTGGAGCATCCCTTCCTGCCCTGCAATCCCCCTGGAGCATCCCTTCCCCACTGCAATCCCTCTGGAATTCCTCTTCCCACCAGTCCTGCTCCAACGCCTCAGGGACCGAGGTGACTTTTCCAATTCTCAAACGAAAGTGGGACCAAGCCCTTCCCTCCTGGTTCCCCTTGGGATGTGTTTGGACTTTCCAACCCCGTCCCAGCTCATCCCACGGGGATTTCTCTCTCCCAGGGTGACTTTGTGCTACAGCTCCAGTTTCCCTGCCCAGCAGATCCCGGCTGCTCCTGCCGCAGGATCCCTCGGGAGCGCTTCCCCCAGAGGGCTCCCGGGATCCTGCAGGCACAAGGGGCTGCTGGGCAGGGAAAAGCCCCGGGAATGCCCTGTTTGTCCCCAGGGAGGTCACTCGGCCCCAGGGAAGGTTCACCAGTGCCAAGGGAAGCTCCCCCTTCGATCCCCCAGGAATCATCTCCCACCTCACTGCCCGGGTCAAGCTGCCACAGGCACGGCCCCGCTTCGGGGAGGATTCCCCACTTTTCCCTTTGCAGCATCCCCCCATTCCCCCTCTCCCTAGAGGCTCACCCCAGGAGCTCTCTGCTGAGTGGTGCAGCCACCCCCGCTCAGGACCCCCCGGTTCCAGGGCTGGGAATGCCGGGAGAGCCGGTGCCAGCAGCGGGCCTCGGGCAGGGTTAGGGAAGCAGCTCCGTTCCCAGGTTACGTTTTCCCAACATGCATCCCAGACAAGAAGCACAAACCCCACATGCAAACGCAGCCCCCACCAGGCAGCAGGGACAGGGACACAGCCAGCAGCTCCCAAGCCCCGGGGTTCCCAGCTGGGAGCGTGGAGGCGCAGCGAGGGCAGCGTTACACCGGGGTTACACCGGGGTTACACCGGGGTTACTCCCAGGAGCAGGGGAGGCTGGGGCAGGGGGAATGGCAGGGAGTGGGGAATCGCGGGGGGCGTTAGGACAGGAGCTGGGAACAACCAGTGCTGGGTCTGGTCTTACCTTCTGCAGGTGGAGTGCAGCCCAAAAAAAGGAGAGAAACACCCCTTTAACAACTTCAACAAACAATGGACTCATCAATCCGCACAACCCCCCCTTCCACCACAACCACACCCCAAAGGTTTGGGGGCAGCCGGGAATCCCGAGCCCAGGTGAGGAGGGATGCACCTCTTCCAGCCCAGCATTTCTACCCCAGTGCAGAAACTGCACTGCTTCCTTTGCCTGGGAATGAACCTTGTGGAAGCTGGGGGGCCCTCAGGAAGACCCCCATGTGGAAACTCCGTGGAATAGGAACTCACTCACTCCTTATCCCCCTCAGCACTACTCCCAGCTCACGATTCCAGGGAATACAGCAGCCCTGCACCCCAAACTTCCAGCAGTTTAATGGAGCAGGAGCTTCCTTACCCCAGGGGCGATCCATGGGCTCCCCAAGAATGCAGAGCAGTGCACATCTGGAATATTACCCACAGCCCTAAGGGCACCTGGAGTGTCTCACCCTGCACCAACCCCGACACAGCAGCACCCCGAGTGGGGGTCTCTGCTCACACCCCAGGATTTTGGGGGTTCCTGGAGCTGCCGGGTGCCCCCAAGGCAGGAATGGGTGCAGGAGCAAGGGGAGTGCAGCCAGAGATGGAGCTCAGGAGCCACACTGGGAGCACTGAGGGCCTGGGAGAAACCTGGGGATGGGGATTGGTCTGGAGGACACCCCAGAGCTCTCAGAACACACTGAATTGGACTAATTAATAGCTTTAATTAAAGGTCTATCGCAATAACCGCATCTGAGCTGCAGGAACATCAAGAGACTGGGATATGGAACAAAATCCCTTTCCAGCCCTTCCCTCTGTGGGTGTCATGTGCAGGCAGCCGCCCCAGGATGGCAGCACTGGTGTCCACAGGCAATGCTCGGGGCCCTTCTCATCCCCAGGGAATGTGAACCAGCACTTCCTGATCTTTCAGCAGGAATCAGAAGTGAAGCTCCTTCCCCTGAGGATTTTGGGGCCCAGAGTTAAAATTTCAGTGGTTTTGGGATCCTCTCTGTATTTCTGCTACAGAACTATGAGCCAGCTTGTACTGAGGAGAAACCCCAAATCCAGGTATTTTTTTGAGGCCTCAGCTCTGGTGTTTCCAGGAGGGAGAGACCTCTCAGGTTCCCATCAGCAGAGGGTTCCACCTCTCACTCCTCCTTACAACAGTGAACATCCTCCTGCACAGCAGGAAAATTCTCTGCAATTTTATCTTGGGGGAAACAGCAAAAACTGCTACAACCAGGCTGGGCTGGGCTGGGCAAAGGGGAATATTCTGTTAGTTATGGATTCCATACCTGTGTAAGAGGGACATGCACAGAGTCACCTGATGAGAGATTCTCCTACACACAACAATTGTATTTAACCCTCCCTGCCAATGGTAACAACCCAACCTTTCAGTAGCAATGCTCTTGTTGAACTATTAATTTCCAAACCAACATTTTCCCCTACATTTATTATTTATGGATTCCACCAACTCATCTCTGTGTTCTGCACAGACACCGAGTGGTTCAGAAACCTGGCCCTTGTCCCAGGTCCCTCTTCAGCTCTCCTGGAGCCCCTTTAGGTCCTGGAAGGGGCTCTGGGGTCTCCCTGGATCCTTCCCTTCTGCAGCTCTGCCCTCAGTCACAAACATCACCTGGGAATTGTTCCTGTGCTCCAGAGAAAGCCAAACCCCACTGAGAGCTGCAGGGACCCCCTGGAGCCCTCCCTGCTGCAGCCCCAATCCCAAGGAACTCAAACACTGAACCACACCACAACCAAAGTGCTTCCAACAAATTCCCCTTTCCCACTGGTAAAATGTTGTGGAAGAGCCACAGAGTCCCAGCTGTGAGTAAGAAATCCTGCACAGGACAACCCCAAGAGGCTGGCAGTGTTTTTATGGACATTTCACCAGACCCACATTCCAAAGAGCTCGCTCAGGGGGATCTGAGGTAACCCAGGCTGGTGATTCCTTAGGAAGGAACGTCTGGATGTCCCTGCCCAACCCCAGACACCCAACATGACCAATATCCAACCCCTGGGACAAAATCTCAGGGTGTCCCAGGACAAGGGCAGGGTCAGATGGGATACTGGGAAGGAATTGTTCCCTGTGAGGGTGGGCAGGCCCTGGCACAGGGTGCCCAGAGCAGCTGTGGCTGCCCCTGGATCCCCGGCAGTGCCCAAGGCCAGGCTGGAAGGGGCTTGGACCACCCTGGGACAGTGGGAAGTGTCCCTGCCCATGGCAGGGGTGGCATGGGATGGGCTTTAGGGACCCTTCCCACCCAACCCAGTCTGGGATTCTCTGACTCCCTCTCTAGTCCAAACATCACCAGTAAAAAGGGAAATTTGGCTTTTGTGCCTTTTTTCCCCTCAAAAAGTGTTTCAAGAGTCTGGTTGGGTTTATGGCAGAAATTCCGTGGATATCTGAAGTGAAGCAGCCAGAGCACCCTGTCTGCTCTCAATTCAGAGATGGAGTTAATGCTTACATTAATGCTTACATCCTTTCTTAACCATTATTTGGGCAAAACGATCCCCTGTGTTTGCCCAGAGGCTCCCAGGATGATGCTCTACATAAAATCCAAGGACAACCAAGCATTTGGGGCTGTTGAGAGGAAAAGCCAGCAGAGACATCTTCCAAAAAGCTCATTTTGATGAGATACTCTTACACTGATTTTAACCCACCCAGGGAGACCAAGGAAAACCAATGCCAAATTACACTTTTTGATTTAAAAAGCTCCTTCTCAGCAGACAGCAGTGATTCCCTGTTGCTGCCTCTGCGTGCCCACCTATCCCATCACTCCCACGCGTTCCAGAGCAGGGAACATTCCCAGCTGGCTGCTGGAGAACACCACGGTCCCACACACCTTCAAAGCCTCCTCTGGCAGTGCCACAACACGCCCAGGCTTCCCCAAGCCTCGATGGCAGCAGAGATAAGGCCACAAAGCCGGGATGTGGGGCAGGTCCTGGAGCCAGCCCCGGGCACGCTGCCCATCCATGGGCGTTTTTCCATGGATTTCACTGGGGCAAGCACCGGCCTGCAGGCAGGGCAGGCTCTCCAGGGAGCAGGGCAGCCTGTCCCGACAGGCAAACTTGGAAAAGGGGGATGGCAGATCACACAGGAAAGGGGAGCTTCAGCTTTGGGATGTCTGAGGAATCCAATCCTGATCCCTCCGAGTCCTGGCCCTGGGCTGACCTTTACAAATGTCACCACTAAAATTCCTTGAGTAACAGGGTAAAACCCTAAACACAGGTGAGGTCGGCCAGGACTCCCCTGGGCTCTGTGCTGCTACAGAACAATCTTACAAAAGCCCTGGTCTTGTCCAAAAACCCCCAAATTGTCCTGCACATGGCAGAAATCCCTCTTCCCCTAATCCCTGATCTTTTTCCACATTGGACTGCAATTCCCAACCCTCCACACCAGCCCTGGTGCTTCCAAGTCCTCTGAGCTCTCCCCTGACGCCCTGGAGCTGCCTCCCCGAGCAGCTCCTGCCCAAGGCTCATCCCAGGATCATTACAGGGAGAGGGACTGGCTGCCCTGGCAAAAAGAAAAACGATGCCAGCTGGGCTCCCCATTCCCTCTGCCCCACTCCCAGACTCTGGGAAAGCCACGTGTCACTTCCAAACCTGTTCTCAGTCACTGTATCCGGGATTTGCAAAAGCCTGATGTGAAAGGTGATGTTTAACTCCAAGGATTTGAGGCCGTAGATGGGGAGTTAAAACCCACAACAAACACACCCCAAAGTCAAAGCTGGCAGAGTTTAAGGATGAGGTGCTCTGTGGGAATCCTTTGCTCCCAAATAAATCTGCAGTTGGGTTTATTAGAAGCCAATTTCACTGAGAACAGACTCCCACCCTTCACCCAGCTGAGGGTGGCACTTGCTGCCAGGGGCTCTCCCAGAACTTCCACGTGGGAGGACTTAAAACCTGGAGAGCTCTACCTGGCAGCTTTTATTCCTCCCCTAGCAGGAATTTTCCTTCAATAAAAGCTGGTTTGTGTTAAGCCCATCTTGTCACAGGCTGTGACTGACCAGAACCCCAACCCACCAACAAATCCTGGCACTGACTGCAATTTAATTGCCTCAAATGTGACAATCCTTCAGCTTTTGACCTAAATAATGCCTTATTACATCAAAATAAAGCTTTATTACATTGATGTAATACTTAAAAGCAAAGATCCCTGCCCAGCATCCCAGTGTGGCCAAGGGGAAGAGCTGAAGTTTGGGTTTCCCACCTGGCTGTTCCCACAAACATCTCTGAGACTGGAGATCCTGGTGTTCAAGGCAGCTCCTTTATAGAGGAAAACAACTCCCAGAGCTCAGGCTCAGCCCCAGATCAGCTCTCAAAGGAGGAGGCTGAGAAGGGTGAAAGGCACAGCTGCATTTCTGCTCTGCTTTTTTTGGCTGGTTGGTCCAAAATCTGCCCTGACCAGCCACAGACTGGATCTTCTGGGTCCCACCTGGGCTCCTGCCTGAGGCTCTGCCCCAAAACCACTGAATTTTGCTAAAAAAGGTTCATCAGTGTCAGTGCTGGGTGTTTGCTGCCCTTTGTTCTGCCACCAGCACTGACCAGTGAGCTCCAGTCTGACCAGTGCCCCTCCAGGCCTGACCAGTGCCCGAGGGGCTGACCCTGAGCTGCAGTTTGTGCATTTGGATTAACAGTATTTAGTTCAACAATATTCAGCACAGAACTGCAGCTGCCCCAGGCTGGCAGAGCCTGGCTGTCCCACCCAAAGTGAGGGGCACCCTCAGGGCTGGAGCTGAACCTCACTGTGGTCACTCCCCAGGAGCTACAGGAGTTCATCTGGTGTCCCTGTGACTGGATAAATCCTACATTTCCCAGAGCAAACAGCCCTGTGCCATCCTCAGCTCGAGTGGGAGATGCTGCTGGGACAGCACAATTCCTGCACTTGGGCCCTTGACTATTTCCTGCAAAGCAGATGGATTGTTGGATCCAGCTGGCAGAGGGGAGTGGAAAACAAAATTAAGTCAAATTTAGGATGGCTGTTTAATTCCAAAATAGATGAGCAAGCCCAGCCCATCCTCTTCATGGCCCTCTCCTTTTCTTTGCTCTTAGAAAACAGAAGAAATACTTTGTACTTCACAGGGACTACTGCTCCTCACTCATCCCTGGGAAAGCTGATTCCCACCTCTCATCCCTGGGAGAACCAGGACTCTGGAATTAGGCTGAGCAGCTCAGGAGCTGCACTGGAGTTGCTCCATGCCCCAGCCAGATGGATACCATGGAGCTGGCCCAGGCCCACCAGGCTGTTCTGGGGTCAGGAGTGTCCCCAAGGAATAATCACACACCCTCCAGGTAACATAGAGGAAAACAGCACCAGGAATCCTGTTTTCTATGTAAGAATCTTTAACTGAGGCTGCTTTGTTACTCCCTGAGTAACTCTGAGTTTTGCTTAGGTCAAACTGACTATTCTTTTACTTTTAAAAAAAGAAATAAAAAGTTGTTAGGTTTTCTTCAGTCCCTGGAGCCTGAAGCCCCTGCCCAGGTCTGGGTTCTTTTAAAAAAGAGCTGCAGCCCAGTTCTGCACACCTGGGAATTGGGGATGGATGACCCACACCCAGCTCTTTGGGGACTTGGGAGCTGTTTGCAAATGGGACCCAGACTCTAAACCTGCAACATTTCAGTCCCAAAATTCCTCAGGAGCTGCGGGGTAACAGCAAACTACACTGAGCTGGAAGCAGAGCATCAGTGGGTTTTCCTGGTTTACTCAACTCACCTGATTTCCTTAAGTCCTTCTTTCTGGATAACTTGAAGGATCTCTTTATGGCTCATGGGTGTGTTGGGATATTTCTCCAGGACCTGGCAAGCAAGAGCAGATTGAGAGGAAGTTACTCCTTTGCATTCTGAATTTACATTCAACTGCACCAAAACCCACATTTAGTGTGGACTTCTGCAAGGACACAACCCAGGAAGAACTACAGACCCTCCACACCTTCCCCCAGAAGGACTCAGGAAGCAAAGAGGTTCCAGAGATTGGCTAAAGGACTTCTCTTAGTGCAATTCCCAATTTTAGTCCCAGTGTGCTGCCCTCAGATAGCACTCCCTGGAGAATTCCACAGCCACGGGGTAGCTCCCCACCAGGAACCCCACTTGGAATGCTGCAGGAACTGTGCAGTACCTCAGATACACTTCCAAACCCCCAAATCCTTAGGCTGACACAGCTGTTGAGCAGAGTGGCTGAGCATGGTAAAGTTGAAGGAAACAGGGGTGTGACACTGCTGGGACTGTTTGAAGCTCTCTGCACACACTCCAGGCTGTGAGTCCCTAACTCTGGCCCAAGAAAATGGGTCCTCTGTTAAGCTGCCCCATTCCAGCCCCTCCCCAGCTCCTTGGGATCCCTGTGCTCCCTTCCAAGGGGACTGACACGCAGGAGTGCAACTGGGGAGCTGCTGGAGGCTGCAGCAGGCAGATGCCACTCACCACATGTCACTGGGATATTTTAGGCTGTATTTGTGCTGGGGAGGAGGATGGGCAGGAAATGCCTCCTTTCCGTCTTAATCATCAGCTTTTGACCCGAGCCCAGCACATCAAACCCCAGGCCTGCCTTAGGCTCAGCCCAGAACCACACAGAGCACTCAGCACAAACCCCACAGTGACTCTGCAGAAGGAGAGGAGCAGTTTCAGTTCCTCTGTTCGGCAGCTGTGCAGAACCCACGGCTCCTCCTGGGCCCTGCCCCTCATTCCCTCCAGGAACACCAGGTTATCCCAATGCAGCTCACCTGGAAAAGACTTGCAAGGCCCCTGCTGAGCTGCAGCATCTCCCTGCTCCCAGAACAAATCCCTACATTCAGCTCCATCTGCAGCTCTGGAAGATCCAGCTGATGGCCCCGTCCTGGAAAACCTCTTGTTAAGTGATGTTGAGGCCTGGCTCAGAGAATCCTGGAATGGTTTGGGTGGGAAGGGACCCTAAAGCCCATCCTGTTCCACTCCTTGCCTTCCACTACCCCAGGCTGCTCCAAGCCCCATCCAACCTTGTACTGGACACTTGCAGGGATCCAGGGGCAGCCACAGCTTCTCTGGGCAGATCTACGTGGGATTTGTTTGCACTGCTACAGCGTCAGGGACTCACCCCACCCCACTTCCAGCTCTGCTGTAACCTTGGACACCACAGCAAAAGGATGCAGAGCTGAGGTGTTTGCAGACTGATCTCAGCCAGGTCAGTGCAGTTTCTGGTTTCCATCACCCCTGACCAGTGTTCACACAGCTCTGCCCAGGAGACAACTCACCCTGTACCAGCAGCTTGGAGCTGGACCCCAAAGCTCATTCTGGGAGCCCAGGGAAGGCCAGAAATTAGGGATATTTCTATTTCCATCTGTGGTTCCAACCTTTTCACTGCAGGTGGAGAAACCAGGAGAGAAGTGAGGTAGTGCTGAGCGTCCACTCCCAGGGAGCTCAGGGCACTGGTCATTTCTCCCAAACACAACTCTAACTCTGTGTTTCCCCTTGTCCTGTCCCTGTTCCCGGGGAGCAGAGCCCGACCCCCCCGGCTGCCCCCTCCTGTCAGGGAGTTGTGCAGAGCCACAAGGGCCCCCTGAGCCTCCTTTTCTCCAGCCTGAGCCCCTTTCCCAGCTCCCTCAGCCTCTCCTGGGGCTCCAGCCCCTTCCCAGCTCCGTTCCCTGCCCTGGACAGGCTCCAGCCCCTCAGGGTCTCTTGTCAGAAGGAGGGGTCCAGAACTGGATACAGGAGCTGTTTCCAGAGGTCAATGATTCCCAGAATCACCAAAGCACAGAAACCACAGAGAACAAGGCACAGACTCCAACATTAGGCTGGACTCCATGATCCTGGAGGTCTTTTCCACCCTGAATTTTTCTGTGGTTAGCCCAGCCGCTGCCCCATGTGTGTCCTGGCTCGCTGAGGCTTTGCTAACTCGAAGCTTCTTGTGTTGAGCAACCCCAGCCCTGGGGACAGCCAGGAAAGGACCAGAGTGGGTCCCCAGGCTGAGATCAGCCTGCACTCCCCTGGTAACAGTCTCATCTCATGCTCTTTAGGAAACGTGTTTAATATTAGCTCTCGTCAGATAAACAAAGCAGTTCACACCTCCAGCTGCAGCAGTAACTCCAGGCTGCCAGACAAGCTGATCCAGAAGAACCAGGAATGAGGATTAAAGAGACTCTTAACAAAACAGATACACCTTGAAAGAACAGATACACCTTAAGTACCTTCTCCCCTCTCTTCTGCCCTTTTAATCCCCTATCAGATCTTTCACTCGAGTCATTTTTAGGCACTGTGTGTAAATAAACAAAATCCTACTGTGCCACAGGACTGAGTCTGAGAGGCAGTTCAGCTCTGACCAACTGAGCCAAGCTCGTTGTCAACAAAATCATTAATTCTGGAATGGTTTGGGTGGGAAGGGATCCTAAAGCCCATCCCATCCAACTCCTGCTGTGGGCAGGCACACCTTCCACTATCTCAGGGTCCTCCAAGCCCAGTGTCCAACCTGGCCTTGGACACTTCCAGGGATGGGGCAGCCCCAGCTTCTCTGGGCACCCTGTGCCAGTGGAGTTCTCCCTACAGCAGTCACCTGTTTAATAGCACACATCACTGTGCATCCTGAAGACTGTCCTGATCCAAGAACCACCACTGACCAACCCCAGCACTGTGGGGGACGGGCCAGAAACCAGCAAAACAGGTGTCTAGGAGTTGTTAGTAATAATCAGTGTTCTGGTGCTGGTGTTAAGTGAGAATTAGAGGGGTTTGAAAGTTCAAACCAAACCAACCACCCTCTAACCATCACTGCCCAGGGCTGGCTGCCTCAGGAGTGGTTTGACATGTGTTGGCCAGCATGGATAACCCCAACCCGAAAACAATCTCAGCTCCACCTCAAAGCTTTCACTGCATTTTTAGGAATCTGTCAAAGTGGAACCAGCAGCCCCTCTCTCTCTGTGGCCTGGGAACAGCAGTGGGGGCTCCCTGGGAGCTCCTGGGGTGACAGCAATTCCCAGCAGCTGCACCACAACCACCCTGGGAGCCACAGACTGCACCAGGGGCTTCAGTGCCCACACAGCTCCAGTTTTGGCACTGGACACAGGCACAGCCACAGCTTCACCCCAAAAACACCCCAGAACCCCCAAAACACTGACACACGTGGCACAGACACAAAGGGACCTGTCCTACCAGAGGGGCTTAAACAGCACAGAGAAACTGGCACAGAGAGAAATGCTGGCCACAACAACCCCTGCAAAGCTCCAGAGTGGGGCAGAGGGGCTGGAAAAGGCCCTGGAGGTGCTGTGCCAGCAGCTGGACAGGAGCCCAGGGGTGCCCAGGGGGGCAAGAGGGCAGTGTCCCCTGGGCTGTGCCAGCTCTGGGGTGTCAGCAAGGCCAGGGCAGTGCCCATCCCCTGTGCTGGCACTGCTGGGGCACCTCCAGTGCTGGGGGCAGCTCTGGGCCCCTCCTGACAGGAGAGCCCTGGAGGGGCTGGAGCGTGTCCAGGGCAGGGAACGGAGCTGGGAAGGGGCTGGAGCATGTCCAGGGCAGGGAACAAGCTCCTTCCTTCCACTTTCAGTGCTGGGTCTTCAGGAAATTCAGCAACAGCTGAACAAAAGCCAACATTTAGTGCTGATTCCTGGGCTAAGAGGGATGAACATTATGACAGGGAACCCTCTGCATTTCCCATAGGGAACGAATCCACCCCCCACTCACAGGCACTGAGGTTCATGGCTCAGTCAGAGCTGCAGAGCAGGCTCAGGACACCACGGTGACAGGCAGGACACCACTGTGAAGTGACATTAGGGTAAGGACTCACTCACAGAATGGGAGCTGAAACCCTCAGTGAGGGATTTACATCCAGCCCCGCCCTCGCCCAGACCAGTCCAGCACAACCCCCCTTACTGGGCAGCACGGGCAGCTCTGGGCTCTGCCTCTGCCAGCAGGAAGAGCTGGCCACACTATTCCATTTGGGAAAGCTCTGAGTGATCCAAGTTCTGCCCACGCAAATCTGACAGTGGATCATGCCAATATTCAGAGCGAAAAGCCTCATGGAAAGGCGTGTTTGAAGTGGTTGGGTTTGTTTGGGGTTGTTTCCACCAGCAATCAGCCCATCAAGGTTTAACCCAGAGACTCCCCAAGACTGGATATGGAGGAGCACCTCAGTCCATGAATGCTTTCAGCATGCTTTGGCAAAAATGCACTTCGGAATTCCTGCTATTGGTTATTCCCTTGTGCCAAGAGGGATTTAAAACCAGACCCCAATGTTATAAACACAACCAGCACTTACACTCGGGCTCCTTCCTGGAAATAGAACCTAAACTTCCTAAATCCACAAATCCACAGCAGCTGAGGAGTTTCCACCTGGATCAGCAAACGCTCTGGAGAGACAGGCAGCAAAACCTGATCATCTGGTTACACCTCAGCCTCACATCCAGCACGGAGCCCTCAGCTCCTGGCCATTCCCTCCCAGGAGGAGAATTCTAGCTGCATCCCCAGACACCAGCAAAAGCTGCACATTTCCTTCCAGCAGGGAATCATCCCCTGCAATGCAAACCTGGGAGAGAAGTGGGTCAGCTATAAAAAGCCCCGGGTGGATGTGAAATTCCTGCTCAGTCACCCCCGAGCAGCCGAGAAAACACCACAGGAGCCCGGGGAGCCCCGGGGGGATGAAGGACTTGACCCAGATTGCAGGATCTGCTCCACTCATCCAATTAGCCACATGCTGCCCAAGGTTTTAGGCAGAAAGGAGGTCAGGGAGGAATGGACAATCCCGTGTCATCAGAAGCTAGGTGCCATTAAAGGCCACGTTTCACACTGAGCTGTCACATGGCTTGGAAGGGGCTGCACCAGCAGCAGGGGAGGGGAGATCCCAAAGCCACCTCCCTCCTTGGGGACCTGGACAGCACCTGCTCAACTGGGAGAGCAACAAGGGCCTGGGGAAGGACTCGGGAGGACTCCAGGCTCTGCTGCCACAGCAGCTCCATGGGCACTCCCTGATTGTCCTGCTGAAATCCACCCTGGAGAGGTGGGGCAGGACAAGGGACATGGGCTGGGGTTGGTTCCACCACTCAGCGAGGGCAGGAACCAACACTGGAATCCCACAATGGTTTGGGTGGGAAGGGACCTCAAAGCCCATCCAGTGCCACCCCTGCCATGGGCAGGGACACCTTCCCCTGTCCCAGGCTGCTCCAAGCCCCAGTGTCCAGCCTGGCCTGGGGCACTGCCAGGGATCCAGGGGCAGCCACAGCTGCTCTGGGCACCCTGTGCCAGGGCCTGCCCACCCTCCCAGGGAACAATTCCTGCCCAATATCCCATCCAGCCCTGCCCTCTAAACTGTCTGTATTTGTGATGTTTCATTTCAAATATCTGTCCAAAAGGACACTGAAGTGCTTCTTCAAACAGAACATTTCTGGAATGATGCCTTAGGTTTTAACTTTGTTAAAACCTGATCAGTGGAAAACTTGTCCAACCAAAAGACACCGTGACCATTCTGCGAACTGCCCTGAGCTCCCACCAACTCCCAAACCTCCCACCCAGTCACTCAACAAGCCCAGCTCTAAGTGGAGAACAAACAGTTTCAGAGAATCACAGGATATCCTGAGCTGGAAGAGCCCCACAGGAATCGAGTCCAACTCCTCAGTTTGAAAGCAGCCCAAAGGATCATACCAGCCTCAGAGGCCAGGAGAGGTTTGCTGTCTAGGATGGATTTTTGTGGGGAAAACCAGGAGTGACCCCCTACAAAACAACACAGAGCTTCTGGCCCTGAAGCTTACACCCCTGAATTTAGACCAGCAAATAACCCGGAATAGCATGTCTGAGGTGGGGCTTGAGTACAACATCCCTTCAGGAATAACGTGGGGATGAGGTGGGAGAGGGCATGTTTATAGGGGGGGACTAACAGGGAGGCCTTTTCCAAAAAAACCCTCTGTGTTATCCCTGAAGGTTTGAGAAGGCTGAGGGGTTGCACAGGGGATCTAAAGGTGACAAGGAAAGGTCTTAATTGTCAGCAAGAGATAATTATTAATTATAATTATTAATTCCTAAGACAGACTTAGCACCACTCCTGGCTGTCCATTCAGGCTCCCCAACACAGCACAAGAATTCAGGATCCACACACAAACCAGCCAATGTTGGAGCATTTTTTTTGCACACTGAGCTGTCAAGTCTTCAGGTCCCAGTAGGTATTTTTGGAATTAAATTCATGTTTGAGTGCAAGCCTTGCAGCAGCACCTGCCTTTAGCCAGGACAGCTGGCACGGGGCTGGAGCACATCACTGTTTCCCAACTGGCAAATTCCTGGGAATGCAGCTGGAGAGCAGACAGGGAAGAGGTCAGAGTCCCAAACCTGCACAGCAGCCCCACAAGGAAGTCCCCAAAACAAGCTCAGCCCTGCTGCCCGGGCAGGGAGCCAGCCCAGCCAGGCAGCACAGCAGGGCCCCGGGAGGAGCTTCCAGGATTTCTGCAGGAAGGCTTGGGCATGGCAAAGCCAGCACTGGCTGCTGCTAAGCTCAGACACGTTGCTTCCCTTAACTCCCTGGCAGGAACTTTTGTCCCAGCTGCCGGAATGTCCCCCAAGGCACTGAGCTCCCGCGGCCGAGCGTCCGGCTGGGGCTGCAAGGGGCTCCCACACCTCTGGCACGGCTCCTTCCCCGGGCTGCCCCACAGCAGAGTGGGAAACAGGAGCAGGGACCTAAGCCCAGCTAAAAATAGCATCACCTCTTATTTTAATTATGGAAAGAAAAGCTTTGTGATGGACTTTGCCAAGCAGCTTCACAGCCTCGTGGGCGCTGGGGACAGAGGCCAGAGCAAAGGCAGGGCTGGCACAATCCCGGGATCACTGAGGTTGGAAAAGCCCTCCAGGACCATCGAGTCCCACCTGTGCCCAATCCCCACCTTGTCCCCAGCCCAGAGCACTCAGTGCCATGTCCAGGCCTTCCTAGGACACCTCCAAGGATGGGGACTCCAAACCTTCCTGGGCAGCCCCTTTCCAGGCAGAAATTCCTGCTGATGTCCAACCTGACCCTGCCCTGGCACAGCCTGAGGCCGTTTCCCCTTGTCCTGTCCCTGTTCCCTGGGAGCAGAAGCTTGGACCAACCTGGTCTAGTGGAAGGTGTCCCTGCCCATGGCAGGATGAGCTCTAAGGTCCCTTCCAACACAAACCATTCTGGGATCCTACTACTCCTCCCAGTTTTCATCCCTCCTCAGCTCCACAGCCGCTCCACTGCTGTTTCCCTGCAGAGCAGAGTTTTGGAGCATCCACAGAAGGTGTGGACACAATTATCCAACACTCACACTTCATCTGAGAGGCTGTTCAGTGGCGCTGAAAGCACTGTCACTGTGTCCCACCGAGGCTGCTCCCTGGGGACGAACCTCCCAGCACTGCTGACAGCAGGGATGTTTTACAAACACTGCAGGAATTGGACTGACTGTCTCAGCTGCTCCTGGCCCTCTATTCTTGCTCCTCCAAACAGATGCACAGAGCAGAAAACCCGACAGTCATAGAAAAAGCAAATCTGTATCTCAAGCATCCGGTTCTGGTGTGTTTGACATGTGCTGGGGAGCACCTGCAGCTCAGGGCTGAACCCCAAAGCCACAGGATGATGTTCAGTCAGCCCTGGTGAGTCTGGGCAGTAACTCACACCTGCATTATTGTATTTGCACCCAAATCACACTTGGTGCACAACACCTCAGCCTGTGCCACACGGGGGTTCTGCACAATTTGAATTTCCCGCTTTTTAAAAACTAAAACTGCCTGAGAGCACATCCAAGCACATTTAATAGAAGCTGATTGTCCCATTTCTCTCACATACCAAAGCTCTGTTACTGCAAAGTGACCAGGTCCATTTCCACCTCCTGCAGGTGCTGCAAAGACCATGGCAGAGACACGGTGATCCCAAACCAATCTGGGATTTTATAGCCAGGAAACACCACTGGCCTGGGGTCTCAAACACTCTCACTTGCAAAAGCCTTGCCCTGAAATGCTCAGCCAGCCCTGTCCAAGTGCCAGTCCGAGCTGCCTGGGGAGGAGACCACAGCCTGTGCAGAAAGGCCCCCCAGGGCTCGTGCAGTGCTGGAGAGGAGCTCCCTCAGGTCTGCACGAGGCCTCCAAACCCCTCCTGCTAAAATTAAATGAACTAGACAGACCAAGCAAAAGTGTGGCTGAGCTCTTCGGTAAAATCCACACCTACAGCACGTTTATGGCTTTAAATCAGGACAGAAATTGTTCCCTGGGAGGGGCTGGGATGGAATTCCCAGAGCAGCTGTGGCTGCCCCTGGATCCCTGGCAGTGCCCAAGGCCAGGCTGGAGGGGACTTGGAGCAACCTGGGATAGTGGAAGATGTCCCTACCCATGGCAGGGGGTGGAATGAGATCAGATTTAAGGTCCTTTCCAACCAAACTGTTCTGTGACTCTGTGAAATACAGAGAATGTCTCTGGGGTCCTTCAGCAGCACTGAATTTTTCTCCTGGAACACAGCAGTGGTGAAGAGCTGCCCATACTTCCACCTGGGATCCTGCTGGGAGAGGCACTCCAGGCAGGCCTGGGGATTCCCCACCTGGCACAGCCACTGTTCCCTCTTCCCTGGGGTTCTCTCACACCCGCCCCACCCTGCTCTGCACAGGGAAACAACATTCCAGCACTTTTCAGACTGCTCTGACACTCTGGGACAGGTGGGCTCCGCTGCCAAGCCAAGAGCCAGGCCCTGGGGTAGCTTTTAAAGTAGGTGTACTGCTAATTGTAATTGTAATAGCAATCAAATGAGCCCCACCTCAGCCAGCACTGCACTGCCAGCCCTTCACTCACCCCAAACACGGGAAATGGGCTCCACTGAGCTCCAGCCAGAGGAGTCACCTGCACATCCACAGCTGCAGGGATGGCGTCTGCAGCAACTCACAGAGCCCTTCAAGAGGTTAAAATTCCCAGCAGGAGCAAAGGAACTTGGAAATGAGTGTTTAAAATGGCAGGGCAATAATTGGATTATTGTGACTGGAAGGAGGATTTTGTAGTCTGCTGGTTTGCTCCAGCCATTAGAGGGGATTACACTTCCACCTCATCCTTCACAAGTTCTGTTTCCACACAGGAACCACTTTTAAGCCTCCATTTGTCTGTTAGAGATGCCCAGGGTGAGCTTAAAGCAGATTTCAGCTCACTACAACTTCTAGGCCCAGAAGTGCAGGTGTCAGAGGACCAAGCTGAGGTCACACCTGCATTCCCTGGCTTTACTGGGAAGTCACAGAATCCCAGATCACTGAGGCTGTTAAATCCCTCCATGGCCATACAGTCCAACCTGTAGCAGAGGCCCACCTTGTCCCCAGCCCAGAGCACTCAGTGCCACCTCCAGCCCTTCCTGGGACACCTCCAGGGATGGGGACTCCAAACCTCCCTGGGCAGCCCCTGCCAAGGCCTGACCACCCTTTCCAGGTAGAAATTCCTGCTGATGTCCAACCTGACCCTGCCCTGGCCCAGGCTGAGGCCGTTCCCTCTGCTCCTGTCCCTGTTCCCTGGGAGCAGAGCCCGACCCCCCCGGCTGCCCCCTCCTGTCAGGGAGTTGTGCAGAGCCACAAGGTCCCCCTGAGCCTCCTTTTCTCCAGGCTGAGCCCCTTTCCCAGCTCCGTCAGCCTCTCCTGGGGCTCCAGCCCCTTCCCAGCTCCGTTCCCTGCCCTGGACACGCTCCAGCCCCTCCAGGGCTCTCCTGTCAGGAGGGGCCCAGAGCTGCCCCCAGCACTGGAGGTCCCACAGCACAGAAATCCTTCAGGAAAAACTTGAAAAAAATTCAGGAAAAATACATCCAAGAGCTGCAGCTGATCAGGGACCTGTGTGAGTAGTGAAGCAAAGTGCCCTTCTCTATGGACATGTGACAGAGCCTGTGCCAAGTCCTCCTCAGTCTTGTGCAGCCACGAGTCTGTTTCCCTGGAAGCGGTGCCAAGGTAATTCCCTGGCCAGCAGACATGGAGTTGCATCACGTGCTGGGAGGACACCAGACAGTGGCTCGGTCCCCAGAGCTGTGGCCACCACCTGCCCTGTCCCTGTCCTTCAGAAACCTCTGCAAAGGCATTTCAAGATGGGACAGACCAACCCTCACCACTGCTCTGTGTCTGTCCTGGAAATTTGTCCCTGGCCACAGCCTGGGAACAGGGAAGGAACCGTGATAATCCCCAGGGCATTAAAAACAAAACAAAGCACCACCAAAAAGCCCAACAGAGCAACAAACAATCCCCTCCAGAAAAAAATCCAGGAAGCCTTTACTGGCTGCAGCTATCAGCTCATTCCACAATCTGGGATTAATCCCTGAATCTTCTGCAGCACCACCTTGTTCAACACCTCACTGAGAAGTGAAAAGCCCATTCCCAGGTTCTCCAGGAAGAGCCTGCTGTGCTCCACAGCCACCTTCAGACTTTTCCCATGAACAATCAGGGAGGAGAGTGACCTGTTGGAGACAGTCCAAAGGAGGCACCAAGGGGATCAGAGGGATGGAGCAGCTCTGCTGTGAGGAAAGGCTCGGAGAGTTGGGATTGTCCAGCCTGGAGAGGAGAAGCTCCAGGGTGACCTAACTGTGCCCTTCCAGTGCCTGAAGGGACAAACAAGAAACATGGAGAGAGACAATTTACAAGGGATGGAGTAGGAGGACGAGGGGCAATGTCTTCCCACTGCCAGAGGGCAGGGATGGATGGGATAGTGGGATATTGGCTGGAAGGGTGGGCAGGCCCTGGCACAGGGTGCCCAGAGCAGCTGTGGCTGCCCCTGGATCCCTGGCAGTGCCCAAGGTCAGGTTGGACAGAGCTGGGAGCACCCTGAGACAGTGGAAGGTGTCCCTGCCATGGCAGGGGTGGCACTGGGTGAGGTTTAGGGTCCCTTCCCCCCCAACCATGCTGGCATTCTCAGGCACCCCGCAGCAGCAGCTGCCTGTCACAAAGAGGTCACCTGAACACTTGGTGTCCCTGGGTGACCCAGCCAAGGAGCACTTCCAGAGCCCATTTCCCACACAGCCCCAGCTCCTCGGCACTGCCGGGTGCTGCAGCAGGAAACCCTTTCCTCAGGTCACCCATGGGGACTTCCCATGAAAAACAAACACCAAATCCCTTCAGCCTCGGCCCATTCCAGCTCACACTTCCCTCCGCACACAAAGCACCACGACAGCCTGGCTGGGGCTTCCAGCCAGGAATGGGATGGCTGCTGGGGATGGGGACAGGTCCCTGTGGCACCACCACAGACCCACCATGGCAGAGCAGGGACACGCACGGAGTGCTCGGCTCTGCTCCCTCTGTCCCGTGAGGAAGCTGCATCCCGAGGACTGTGCTGGACACAGGGAGAGGAAAAGCAACAACTCCAAGACCTGAGCAGTCAGAACACCCCACAGAAGCTCTCTGCTGCACAACCCAAGTCCTGTCAGCAGTGGAACACCAGGGCACCTTCAGCCTCAGCCCTGGGAGCATCCACTGGGTACTGCAGTGGTGACCATGGAATGGTTTGGGTGGAAATCAANCTCTCCTGGAGCCCCTTTAGGTCCTGCAAGGGGCTCTGAGCTCTCCCTGGATCCTTCTCTTCTCCAGGTGAGCACCCCCAGCTCTCCCAGCCTGGCTGCAGAGCAGAGGGGCTCCAGCCCTGCAGCAGCTCCAGGGCCTCCTCTGGACTCTCTCCAGCAGCTCCACGTCCTCCTGCTGTTGGCCCCAGGGCTGGGGCAGCTCTGCAGGTGGGGTCTGACCTGAGCACAGGGGCACAGGGGCAGAATCCCCCCCTCCTCTGCTGCTGTGGGTGTGGGATGCAGCAGAACAACACATTCCAGATCAGACCAAGGCCAGTCCTAGCCAAGATTCCTCTCCCTGCCAGCACTGGGTGAACAGGCAGCAGCTCCAGATCTCTGATACCCCTGGGCCGCCAGAGCCACGGCTCTGAGCTCGGGCACTGCCCTGGCATCCCCCTGGCTATGCACACACAACCCCTGGCACAGCTCTGGCTGCAGGAGCACAACTCGAGCCTGGCACCAGCCCAAGGTGCAGCTCAAGCCCTGGCACAGGCCAGAGGCAGCCTGAACCCAAGCACCTGCACTCTGTGTGCTGTTCACCCCCTGTATTCCCACTAGCACCAGCTTCTCCCTGCTGCAGGTGGGTTTTGAGCTGCAGGGACCCCAGGCCCTGTCCCCAGCACAGGCAGCAGCTCCCAGCCCTCTGCAGCTGCACAGGCACCGAGCGAGGCAGGAAATGAGAAAAGGTTGTTTATCAACAGTAACTTCCTGCCCTCACGGGGACCCTTCCCTCACCTCACCCTGCTCTGCTGCCCCGTTAACAGCCCCACACCTCTACAGAGCAGCACAGCTGGGATCCAACAGAATTCCCTCATCCCTACAGATCCCCCAGCAAACAGCAGGGCCTCGCTTCCACGTCTCACCTCCGAGCTGCTCCAATGGATTCAGTTAATTCAGGAATAAATTACCTCGGTGCTCTCCCCTCCTCGCATTCCCATGACCTCCCCAGAACTGGGGGACACCTAATCCCAAACTCCTGGCCAGGAGGACTAAACTGGAACAAGAACACATCAGCACCAGAAGTTAATCATAAAAAGCAATTTTTTGTTGGTTTAGCTGCCTCAACCACCTGTGAGCACCAGTGGAGAGGTGACAGAGCAAGAGAGGAGGCAGAGGGGGGACAGACCTGTCCCAGAAAATCCAGCTGGGATGACCTGAGGCTGCTGTGCAGGGAGCTGGGGAGCTTCCCAGGACAAGCTTGCCTGGAGAGTCAATTCCATGAGGAGCAGCTGAGGGAGCTGGGAAAGGGGCTCAGCCTGGAGAAAAGGAGGCTCAGGGGGACCTTGTGGCTCTGCACAACTCCCTGACAGGAGGGGGCAGCCGGGGGGGTCGGGCTCTGCTCCCAGGGGACAGGGACAGGACAAGGGGAAACGGCCTCAGGCTGGGCCAGGGCAGGGTCAGGTGGGACATCAGGAGGAATTTCTGCCTGGAAAGGGTGCTCAGGCCTTGGCAGGGGCTGCCCAGGGAGGTGTGGAGTCCCCATCCCTGGAGGTGTCCAGGGAAGGGCTGGAGGTGGCACTGAGTGCTCTGGGCTGGGGACAAGGTGGGGATTGGGCACAGGTTGGACTCCATGGTTTGGGAGAGCTTTTCCAAGCTGGATGATTCTGTGATCCTGTGACAAGCAGAGCCCCAGGCCTGTCCCCTGCAGCCCAGTGACTCTTTGGGTCACCCCAGAGCAGCTCAGAGCTCAGTGAGGGAACCTCCTGCACAGAGGGGACACCTGGAGACAAAAGGGGAGATCCCTGAGTTTGAGGACAGTTTTATGTCACCTTCCAAAAGCAGAAGCACAAGGCACCTGAGAGCTTTTACACTCCTTAGCATGGTTTTACAATTTTCCCTACACACCCCAACCAGCAGCAAAGGGCCAACCTGGGACAAGAACCACAGCCACCATCCCAACCCAAAAAAACCCAGGGAAACTCAGGGGAGATTGGAGTCTGACCAGAGTCCTTCAACATTCCTGCTGAACACACAGATTTGCCCAAGCTGGGGTTTTGGCAGGCATTTACTCATCCTTTCCTCCTTTTGTCTGCCTGTGCCCTGGCTCTGGGCAATGTGCAACCTTCCGTTGTGAGAGGTCTCAGTGCAGCTTTGCTAAATACGTGGTTTAGCCCTTAAGTGGATTCTGGAAGGGATCAATGGATGGACAGCAGTGCACAGAGGCTGGAGAAGAGCTGGTCCCACTTCTACCCTCCACCGGAGACCCTCCCACTGTTCTCTCCAAAGAAACTGTTAAAAATTACACACAAAAACATATGCAGAGCAACACCAAAGTGTTTGCCTGTAAGCTAGTAAATTATTTCTTAAAAATCTCTAACTGCACTTCATCTCCTGAACATAGCAGCTATTCTGATAGCTTTCAAGCTGTAAACACAGAGTCCAAATTAAATTATTTATTTATTAAAATATCCCTTGCAAGTCTCAGCCGCAGGTTTCTATTTACATTTGCTTCCCAGCCAGACTTTTCAAGTCTTGTTTGAACAGATCCCTCTTCCAGGAGGGTTCTCAGAACCCCAGCTCCTCCCCCTCTCCGTGAGGGGGATTTATCCCGATCTGGAACTGTGGGCTGAGCTTTCACAACTCAGTGTTTCAGCCAAGCTCCCGCAGGTCACACTTGTGGAGTTTCCTCTCCCATTCCTGTCCCACTTCTGAACTTCCCTTTTCTCCACCCTCTGTGCCCGCCCCACACAGCGACTGCACCGAGGCCAGCCTGACGACAGGACAGCAACAAACCCTGTCAGCTGGGAATTGGGTGACAAAAATTCACCTTTTAGGATTTGCAGCTCTGCCTGACCCGGGACAACTCAGCAGCTCCCACTTGAACGAGTTCAGCTGCACGGAAGGCACGGATACACCGCAAATACTGAGACCCCCCCTGTGCCTGTCACTCGTTCGCGGAGGTGACTTATCTGCGCTCACCAGTGCAAATCCAAGCGGCAGTCCCTCCCCCACGCCGCTTCCCGGGGAAATTCCTGCCGGGAAGCATTAAGCAACCGGAGAACAGGTCAGAATAAAGCCCGTGCCTCTGCAGGCGCGGGCGGCGGAGCGCAGCGGCGGCAGGGCCAGGCGGGCCCCGCCGCGGGTC